>LS488063.1:403880-432910 GCA_900490705.1 Pristionchus arcanus
CCCCCCCCCCCCTATGAAACAGATGAAACAGGGGCGTATATCGCAACACTTGGTAGTAGCGTAGTGTTCTTTTCAATCTTCTCGCCGCCAAATGAGCCCCATTCCAGATGTTGCGATACGCTCTTACGAGAAGAAGTGATTTCTCGTGATTTCCCCCACTTTCTCACGAAATCACCCCCAGATATACTCACTGAGGACGTGAAAGAAGGAAGTTGTAGACGGAAAGGAAGGATGACTTATGAGCGGAGGTAGTAGTGAAAGAGGAGAAGGAAGAGGAGGCAAGGCTAGGTATGGGGAGGCGTTGACAAGCTGTCTGGCAGGAGAGAGAGTGTGTGATATGGAGAGAGTTATCTCACACCTTCTACCGTAGTCTCTGTGGGCGGAAAGATGAGAAGGCGCAAGAAAGGGAAACAAAGTAATGTAAGGAGAAGGAAGAATAAGGAAGGAGCGAGAGAGACGCGAAATGTGCAGACATATGTTATGATTGGTGGAAAGTGTCAGAATCTCAACGGGGTACTGTATCTATGGTCCTAGGTGGAAATCTACCGTACCTAGCCCAAGATTAAGATCAGCCCAAGATTAAGATTATCGATTACCTGTGTGCAGGTGGAAGAAGTGGGCGATCCGTCACTCTCCATGCCGACTGGGTCGATGTTGGAGTCCCCTGGAAAATTATGGTTTTACCGTAATCTGGACATCTTTTTATCGTGAACTGGTTTAATTTCGCGCTATCTACCGTAATCCCGACCCCTGTTTTCCCCTACTTCTTCCCCTCTCTTCCATCTTCCCTTCCATTCGATCGTTGTTCCGTTCCCCTTTCGACCACGCAAGTACACGAGCCCTTTTCCCCTCAGTGGATCGAGGAGTGAAAGAAAGAGAAGAGTGGAGTTCCCCCCTTCCTGGACACTCTCTTCACTACCTGTAATATCTCTTCCCCGTGTCCTCCTGACCCCCGAGGGCACCCCGCTCGCTCTCTCTTTGTGTGCGCTACCGTAATCTAGCGTTCCCTCCACTTTCGCCCTCAATCGAAGCCCCTTTGGTGCACTTTTGCGCAGGACGCGGAAACACAAAATATTGTGGGGGGAACGGTGAAAGAAAAGAAGGAGTGATTGACACAGGCAGACAGGTGAGTGCAATTGATGTGTTTGCGTGAATGGGACTCCTTCCTTTCACCCTCTGATTGGGTCGTTAGCAGCGCAACTGTTGATCCCTCTTGGTTCTTCCCTCGGTTTCTTTTTCTTTCTACTCGTTCCTTGGAACCCTTCTAGTGAGAGAAACATTCGGAGAGAGGGCGAGAGGAGGCGAAAAACGGCCGCTCCATCCGCCCGTGCTATTCGTAAACAGGCCGTCGCTGTCACGGGATTGCCCTTTTCACTCTTGTGTATGCTCTGTCTCTCTCTCTCTTTTGACTGCCGGAACACCACCCCTTCAGACGATAAAAAAGCACCACGTCTACTCCCTCACTTATACTTCTCTTCCCCGCCCTCTCACAAACAACATATGAGTCATCCCAGTTAGATGGAAAGAGAGTTCGGAAGAATTCGAGAGATCCAGAGAGTCCACACAAACAAGATTAGCTCCTACTGGTCGCGTGCCCAACGATGAAATCCGAGCCGCTGCGTAGGGCCACTTTTTATGGGCATCGACGCTGCATTTCTGGCGTTTCTTCAGAGTGAAGAGGTACTAATAAGGACCCCCTGCGAAATTGGAGCCTTATCATGAGGACCGGGCTCTTGAAAATACGATGGAGTTCTACTAGAAACGTCCCATTTGTTCCAGGAAACGGACAATTTTGTGCTGGACGCCCGGTGGAAACGAAATAGTGGTGCATGGGTGCGTAATTACCTGCGTTCGATTCGGGTTTGTGGCCGGATTCGACACTTGATGGTGAGGACCAGAGCGGTTTCTGTCCGTCCTGAGCTGATGCCGTCTCGGTCGTGGGCGCGGCTCCCGGAAGGGTCGGCGACGTGTTGCGCAGACTGTTGAAGAGCGTCCACGGCGTGGTGGTCGACCATTGCGGCAGAAAGGATGAGCCCCCATTGCTCAAAGTGCCTGAAACAGGGAGAGAGATGCTACCGTATCCCTAAGGTCTCCTTTAGTCCCTAAGAGATGTTACTACTTCGTACTCCTACCGTACTCCTATCTGGAAAGGTCCCTGGGAACTCCTGCACCCAACTACCGTAGTTCTAGCTACTCGTTAGGATACGGTGGACGATAACGAGGTTTTCGTTCGTTGCCGCCCGGCTGCGCCCCTTTTCCTATTGCGCCGACCGATTCTAGAAGAAGGGTCCCTAAAGACCGCACTGATGCTGTTCCCGGGGCTTCTCCCTCACTTTCCCAGAGGAGAGACTCCGTTGCACTCTGCGAGACAAGGGCAAGTCAGTCATCTCGCCTAGGGGGTTCTCTCCGAAAGGGCAACGTCGTCAGGCACGGCACTAGCTTCTACTGCAGGAAGAGGAGACGAACTGCCTTGCACTAGTCTCTCTCGATTTCCAATGCTCTCTCACCCCAGCTTCTTACTCGATTAAGAGCAGCAGTCGGGAACGCACTTTCGCGCAGCAAAAGGAGTAGTGAGAATTGCGAGTCTAATTCGGGCTTGCTGTACTTTGCACTTTGACCATAGGGAGAATCCTTGAACGAGCTATGCCTAACTATGTGGTTTGTTTGGCAGCGAAGAGAGGCCTCGGGATGGATGGGGAAATGTTTCTCGTCGTCTTTCCCAATTAGGGTCGCGGGACGATCTATCAGGCGCTGAGAAGGGGCTGTGTTCACGTCGCTGGCGTCATCTAATGACTCTGTTTGTGTCAAGTGAGCAGCCACTCTCCGCTTCTCCAAATGAACAAAAAAGGGCCGGCAAGTGAGACAGGAGGTAGACAAGTTGAGACTCGTCGTCACTACTAGAGTCTTCAAAGATGACAACGCCTAATTTCATCCTATCTAGAGCCCCTAGTTTTTGCAGAGTCTGGGAAGTATATACTCAAGATAGGGAAGAGGGACAAGCACGCACAAATAGACAAGAGGACGTGGCGGGGAAAGGCAGTGGAGACATCGGGAGGAGTACGGTAGGAGAAGTGGTGGAGGGGTACGGTAGGGTACAGTAATATGATATGAGACCACACTTACAATTGCCGATGGCTGGTCGTAGGGCGACTGGTTGCTCTGGCTGAGACGGTCCCCCACCGCTGCCAAAGTTGGCGCTTCGTTTTCGTCCGTTTGGATGTCCTGTAACAAGGCTTTTTAGTTATTCTGGGAACTTAAACCGCGATAGAACCAGGAAAAACAAGAGAGTTCCTCCTTCTGCCCCCTTCCTTCTGCCCTGTAGGTTGTTTTCGTGCACTGTCACGTACTAGATGGAAGTGGAAGGGGAGGGGGATGGAAAAAATAGAGTGAGAGGGTGTACCGTTGTTGTTGTTGTGAAGCGGCGACGTGATGGAATCCCCCATTCCTCCCGGTCCGCCAGCGTTGCCTAACAAGGCTTGCAATCCTGTAATTAGCATCGGTTACGGTAAGATCTGATAACTATAGTTTCACTTGGGCTGACTTATGATATTTTAATTAGACGTTGGTCTATTTAAAATATCTGCCCAAATTATGGAATTTCTAAAAAAAAGGAAGAAGCCGTACCTGCCACATGATTGGATGGCGTGGGCGCTAACAATAATTGGTAGACGATCAATTTTATTTCCGCGACTTCTCTGAAAAGGCAAACATTTGTGATAAAAGGCGTGATTGATAAGCCAATTAGCGTTCCCTTGTCACTGAACACGCACCCCGCTCTCTCACTGATCTCGTCGCTTTTTTGCTTGGATTGGCACAGAGAGAGCCAATAAGCTGGTTATTGATCGGAATCGGTACATTCTTAAGATATTTGGTGCTATTTGGTGCGAAAACTTACGCAAAAGCGCTGCATGGTGACTTTATTTTCCGGGCTCGTACGAACGTTTCCTGGTCCATGCCGGAGATTCGCTGGCCCTTGTGAATCTTTTGTATGGCCGAATGGGCTTGGAGCGGTGCCTTGATGAGCTCCTCGACGTGTCTTATACTATCCTTCAAACAATCGACATCCGTCGTTGATGAGGGTGAATTGCTCGTCGAGGATGAGGTCGAGGAGCAGGCTCCTGAGGAGGTCGTCGGAGGGGACACGGGCAGATCGGACATCTGTCTCCTACCGTAGTCGGTTATACACAAGTACGGCATGTCGGAGCACAGGGGGCCGGGTGGGGATCCCACGGGGTCGGTTGTGCTGCTTGCAGCACAGCGCTGCACGCTGTCGTGCTGCGCCTGCAGCTGCTGCAGCTGCTGCAGCTTGTGCATGGCTGCGACCCGAGCAGCCGGGTCGGCAAGCGAGCTCAGGAAGGGGAATTGGGGCTGACGAGGGGTGTAGGCCAGCTGCAGCTGCAGCTGCTGCTGCTGTGCGGGCAGCAATGGCGGTCGATACTGCAGCAGCTGCGGAGCCGAGGACGACGACACGCTCGCATGCATGCGTGCGGCAACGACGTCTCGGAGGTGAGCGGAGGAATATCGACGCTAAATGGAGGAAGTTTGGCACCCGGAACAGCGGTATCAGAGGAACGCGAAATTCGAGAAAGATAGAACAAAGTGGACATAGAGAACGGCCGAGAGCTCAAACGGAGCAGAGAAAGGTCCATTTCGAGAAGGGAGGAGGGAGGGGAGAGGGGGTAAGGGGCGGAGGAGGAGGGGAGGAGGAGGAGCTAGGGGGTGGAGAAGAAAATGGGTACTGCCCCCAGGGTCTATGAGAAAAGAAGAAGAAACAGCGCAGCATTGCTGAAAGGATGAGACGTGGAAACTCTAAATGAATCTGGCTGTTGAGTAGGGGGAGGAGAGGGGGAGGGGGAGAAGTGTTGTCTGTTCCAGCAGGACTACCGTATATTGCGTTGTGTCTATTCTGAACGAAGAGTGATTGCGTAAGAGAACGGGAGAAGTAAGGATGAGAAGAAAGAGATGTTGCGAGGAGTCTGAGAGCTACTCGTTTTCTTGCGACTGAGTGAGAAGAGGATGGAACGACACTGGCCCCGTTACAACGAGTGACTTCTCTCTGAGTGATCCCTCCCCTGCCCCCAACCCTTGCCAAGGCGCAATTCTAAGCGATAAAAAGCAAAAGTGAAGAAGCGTATCGGAACAGTTGCCATATCACATTCCGAGGACGCCTCTTCTACGCAATTCGGCGCTTCGTAATGCCCACTCGATCAGTGAGATAGGGGGAAAGGTGCGGAACACTCTGTGCGGATTACGGTAGTAGAGGCGCGCCGGGACACCGAGGATTATGCAAATGGCGCCGGAATCATATTCACTTTCGATGTTGCGAAAAATGAAATTTGATCAGTAAAAGTGGTCAAAAATAGGCAAGAAACATGCATAGTACTCAGCTGGCATACATGCCTACGCAATATCTCGCGTCTCGCGCGACTTGGAAAGTGGCTATGATTATTACACTACTCTGGGGCAGATCGTGAGAATAGCAGAGACACATGGAAGAAATGATGGGGAGAAGCGATCGGGAGTAGGATCGCTCTCTTGCTTTCTTCTGATCTCTAGGGCTGACTGATGGAGGAAAAGAGGATAGAGGAGGAGGAGAAGTTCAGCGAAAGAAGAAGAAGGAGCAAGGAGCAAGGCAACTGTTTCTCGACTCAAGAACTCTGATTGAGAGCTGGGAGTGAGAGATGGATGAGGTGGAACCATGTTGCGAACGAAACCTAACGCATAGGCATTGTTAAGATCAGAGACATACGTTCAGTTAATGAATGTCAGTTAGGCTGAGGTATCTCAAGACTGGCACATCTTCGGCCGAGATGGGACCGATTCGCAAGGAAACCCTATGCTTGGTCATTACGGGGTTTCCACTCCCTCGCTTATTCCATCGCGTAAGATTAGCCGCAGACAGATATGATTGGGTCGTGAACGGGCGGGAGTGTTGCGAAGGAAGGAAAGAGGGGAATAGAGGGGAGAAGTATTAGCGGAAATGGAGAACTCGAGAGGAAAGGGACAGGAACGCGAGGGGATTTGCATTCCAATCAGGATTTGGGTAGATTGATAAGCTGGGGGGAGATAGGGGAGGGAAAAAAGAGGGTCAGAACGGAGAGATGATGACACTTTCACTCGGCTCGCGATGTTCTTCAACGCAGCTCGTGCGAGTGAGTGACGCAGTGAGTCTCTGGACATGGGAAGATGAAGTTTTCAAAATGTTCGTGAAAAGAATGCTTGCGGATCGAATATGTCATGATTAGCACAGCTAACGCAGAGATGGAACGGATTTGTCATCCGGGATTCATCAATGATCCAGGCAAGGAACAGGTGCAGATCCAATAAAAAGGATCGAGAAAAAGGAGTATTGGAACAAGATAATGATAAGGACGAAGGTTCTGCGCAGATAGTAACACTCGGTCTATTGGAATATGAAAATAGGGATTCATCTTGGCCCAGACAAGAAAAAAATCCAGATCCAAAAATCCAGGAGCAAAAAAAGGAGTAATGGAACATGAGAATGATAAATGGGTTCTACGTAGCTCCAGTGACGCATCATCGTTTCCTTCTCTCGTGTCCATGAGAATATGATAAGAGTTCCAGGCAAAGAAGTGCAATGAAAGAAGAGAGAAGAAGCACTAAAGATAAGAAGTCACGATCAGGAAAAGGGAGACTGTTGTTGAACGGACTGGGATCAACAAGAAACCCGACAAGGGATAGATCAGGAACATAATTGGAATGATCAGAGTAAGAGAAAATATGGTGTCTGTATGATGCAATTCGATCCAGGAAAAAAGTGAAATAAGTAAAGACGAATAAGGAGTCATCCATTGTTGAACGGACTATACTTGTCCGGTACTGATTCATTCTCGAGAATCATCACGGAACTAGTACGCAGGTACAACGATGGGGATTCTCGGGAAAGAAAAGGAATTGAGGGAAAAGGAGGGGCGAGGGGCGAAACGAAATTACTCGTCCTTCCTCCTCTTCGCCCTCATAGTTTCTCGGCTGTTTCTTCTTCGTCGTTTCGTCTTCTTTTCTGCTCGCTGGCTCGCTCCTCTTCTCTCTATTCTCGTGAGAATGAAAGAGGAAGCGAAGGGAAGAGAAGAGAAGAGGAGAGAACGAGAACACCAGAGAGTGACCGAACAAAAAGTTCGAGAGAGAGACACGCAAGGATACTGCCGAGAATGGAACTGCGGGGAGAGCGAACTTCCGGAACGCAAGAAAGCTACAGTATCCCCCTCCCTTCCGCCCAAGTGAACAACAGCAAAGGAACAGCACTATGTTCGCTCCTTGAGGGACGTGGGACGAGAATAGTTTGAGAGTTCCTGCTGAGGTTCCCAACGGTAGATGATAAATAAACATGATAATAATGTAATATAAATTAGGGGGTAGTTTTCATGAAAAATGAAGAAGAATAAAAGGGAAGAAAAGAAAAGATCGGGGTAATTCCAAATTCTCGTGATTTTCGAGTCCCGAACACGGGCGCAGGTGATCACTGAGTATCACGAGTGCGAGTGAGAGAGACAAAGTTCCCAGACGGAGCTAAAAACTACGCAACAGCAAAAAGAGGTAGTCTATGATACACTCGAGTCACGGGCCCTTTCCCAGGTGGAAGGCAGGAGGCGGGACAAGAAGTCTGACCACAAGAAGAAGGAGGAGGAGGAGAATAAATGGAGGAGATCTCGAAAATGAGAGACAGCTTCCGCCCTAACTATTAACGGCAGCGGGGCAGGATAGGGAAGAAGGAGGAAGGCGATCGGGTGATGATTAGATTCAAAGAATTGAGCCGAAATAAATGAAGGGGTCAATTTTTCGATTGAACAAATTTTGATGGATGATGGACTTAGAAAGTCGTAGAGTGGATTCGAATTCCGCTGATTAAATGATAGACTTCGACTGGATTCTGCCTTTTATAGGACTCTTTTTGCTTTGCTGATTAGATGATAAACGCTGATTGGGAGGGTCTAGACTCTCCTAGCGCGTTGAAAAGTGCGGTAGACTTGTAATTAGGGGTTGATTCGGAGGAGCAGAAAAGAGTCCAATGGTTCTGATTGGCGGTCTTGTGCATATTGGAGTCTGTCAGAAACAGAAGCCGACAACGTTGAGGAAGGGGACGTGAGGAGGGGGCGGAGAGAAGAGGGGGATTGATCAGGGAGTGAATGCGTACGCTGTCTCTACTACTGGAATGAGTAAGTGATGAATAGGGGAGAGGGCAACTGCCTGAGAAAGGGGAAGCATGCATAGAGGAGGAAGAGAGAGAAGGCCTAGGGGTCGGGGAGGAGGGGAAGGCCTTCTTTTCTCTTCTCCTTCCTCCTCTCCCTCCCGAAGGACTGCTGGGGGAGGGCATACATTCGACTACTAGAGGGAGAGGGCAAAACAGCCAGAAGGAAGAAGAAGAAGAAGCAGTGAATGAAAAAGGAGAAATAGAGAGAGAAGGGAGGACATCATCTGGTCCAAGTCTTCTTCTTTCACTTGCATGCGGGAGGTCTCTCGAGCAACTTCCGGATGAATTGGGAGAGTAGCAGGGAGAATGAAGAATGGCTTTAAAAGGAATTCTATCTTCATTGAGCACTATTTTTCATCTGCAAAAGAAGCGCGAGAATGCGCGAAATGAGGAGAGGCAGTCAAGTAATTTCCAAGATGAAGCTGACGATGCAACAATGGGATTAACCAGCAAGAAACATGCGTGGGAACGTCGCAAGACGTCAGAAGGATTACGGTAGGATAGAGGAATCCACTAAGAGACGAAAGTCCCGGCAAAATAACATCGGCAGGGGGATTACGGTAGTCTTATGTTTCCTGAAACCTCTCTCGCTCGTGACATTGCGGTAAATCATTGCGGGTTGCTGTTTTAGAGGTCGCGCGCTGTCATTTCTCATCCTCCTTCTCTTCTGTCCTTCTCTTGAGCTTCTTGTCTTTTGTCTCTGGAGACGAGCCGTAGTACTATGAGAGGGAGGAGGAGTGGAATGAGTCGGGAGGCCGTCCTAAGGGGGGAAGAGGTCCTTTGGCCTCGCTGATCGATGTTGCCTTCTAGGGAGAAGAAAGAAGAAGAAGAAGAAGAGAGGAAAACAAGCAATGAAAGAACAGATGAAGGAGAAAGTGCACGGTGTGTGTGGAAATTTCTACTGCCCCGCACACAAGAGAAGTTAATCAACAGTCTGCCGCTAGTCTGAAGCGGAATTGCCCCGACCTACAAGATACCAACTAGACTATAGTAATTGAAAACGTGAAGGAGATTATCGTATTTGAAACTTGCAATGCATATTGCATCGAAATTGATCAGAATACGTTTAAAAAAATGAGTCAACGGAAGAGAATCGGAAAAGTCCCAACAGAGACCAAGTTTAAAAAATTCCAAGAAGCCTAAGAATAGCCTGCAGACAGAAAACTAAAATGGTAAACTTGATCGTATTTATGGATACCGTTTCAGTCATGTGCCAACGAGATCAAGCGATAGTTGCGTATTTTCGAGTTGGAGAGACGCAAGCAAAAAGGTTCTACGGTACTCGTAGTTTCACTAGAGAACAAGAACGGGGACAGGGGAGGAGAAGCAACTTTGTATCTCTCTGCCAATATTAGCGATCACGAACACTCGTCGCGGAAAACCGAATAGGCGATTGGGATGGCAAAGGGGGAGAGGTGGCAGAGATACTAAGTTGCTTCTTCCCGTCCCCTCTCTTCCATTCGTTCGCTCTGTTCCCTATTGACAATCTCCACTTACGATCTACAAACTGAATACTCCGTCTCTCTCTCTCTCTCTCTCTCTCTCTCTCTCGCTCCTCGATGTTGCGTGTCTCCGTGTTCTCTCTCTCGTGAGTACTCGGTAAGAAACGAACGGATAGATGAACGAGAGGGAAGATGCGACAAAAAGATGAACGATAAGAACGAAGCCATCCAGTGAGGAGGAGGGAAGGGATCGAGAGAGAGGTAGTCTAACGAGTTTGGAAGGGAGGAATGCGCGCGAACTCATCTTAGGGTGATTAAGCCACCATTCGGGATCTATCACAGATAAGAAAGTGTGGAAAGGTTTGATACTTAGATTTTTTGTATTTGAATGTTTGGCATTGAGCTGGGGACCTTATAAAGTCTACGTGTACTCATTCGCAAGTTCTCTTCAAGCCATGATGAAGTGTGGAAAGGTTTGAGATGAGAAAAATTTGTTCGCCTTCGAGTTTTGGACATTGAGCGAAAGTCTACCTGCACTCAGTGGCGAGTTAATTCGAAGAAGGTATCACAAAGCATGGGGAGACAAAGCCTTACTCGCATATGCAACATACCTATGGCTGAAACCTGAGCTAGGGGGTGCGATGGAAGGACAAAGTATGAGGAAAGACGTCCCAATATTGAACAATTGTTTAATAGTGGCGCGTTGTGAATAAATTCTATGATAGTAACCGTGGAATTGGAATGACAGTGGAATTGAGTTTTTATGAGCAAAAACTCCAAATTGTAATTGGTAACAAAGTAGATGAAGTCCCACTGTTTCGCTTCTACTAGTCAAGTCTTGAATAAGAGTGACGCGTTGGGGATAAATTCCATGATAAAACTCTGTCCTTCCACACACAAAAAAAGACAAAGTATGAAGTCCCACTGTTTTGCTTGTGCTTTTAGCTGCTTGTTTGTGTCTGGGTGAGTAAGGGGAATGGGAATCGGCTGGCATGAAACACTTCTCTCTTCCAGATGTTTGATTCGCTAACTTGAGACGAGAACAGAAACATAACCCATCCTCAAATAAACAGGTAGAACTTCCCCCCAACACACTCAGGAATTCCTCTCAGCGCATACTTTCCAATCGTAATTTTGGCGCTGGGTAAATAACGGCGACGGGCCCGTTAATGAAAGAGAGAAACCTCGAGGAGAAACAATGAAACAGAGGCCCATGTGACCTTTTTATTTTGCAGGATTTCGCGTTTTATTGCCCGGAATTTAGGTGATTTACGGATGAAGCAACGATTACGACACCATCGTAGATCATAGGGTACAAAGGGACAGTACAACATGTGAAATGGAGAGTTGTAAACGAGGTGCGAAGAGGCCGGATTTCATCGGGGAAGTGGTGACCGAAAAGTGCGCGAACTGTTAGAGGGAACTATTCATGGAAATGGGCGCATATACTTGTACAGGCGGCGATTAAGCAGAATGATATCAGCCAATTGTGCACTTGAACTTTTTTCACTTTATAACGCGCAATTTCGCATCGAACGTCAGACTTCTCACAGAAGTGAACGTGATAGTGACGTGTAGGGAATAAATTCCATAGTAATCGTGGAAATGGAATGCATTGATATGTGCAAAATTCTCCCCCCAGTTCCTCTGGGAAATATCAAAAGAAAATACCGGGAAAGTTCGTGAGATGCGCATCACATCACGATAATTGCAGTCAGAAAAAAAGGAAAGTGGTGTTTTACTTTTTTGACATTTTCGTTTTTGCACTATGTGTTGGAATGCGAATCGACAACATTGAAAATCTAATCAATTTTTGTTCAAGGCATAAAAAATGGCCGAAAAATTGATAGTGTGAAATGGAGCTTGGAGGTATTAGATAAAGATGCTATTGATATCTTCTAGCTAAAAATCTGACGAAAAATATAACAATGAATTTTCAAAGAAGGTATAATCAACAATAAGCAATTGACACTGTTTGGAAAGCTCCCTGCAAAGCCAAAGTCACATGAGTTATTTATAGCCCATCTGCATATATTGAACCACACTAGGCGCAGATTAGTTCAAGAGTGATAGTGAAACGGGAAGCGAAAGGGGGGGGGGCAATGATGATCCTCCATCATCATCTATAGTATAATAGCCAGCGCTCTACGCACACGTATGTTTATTAAGCCGAAAGCTCTGAATGGAAACGAGAGGGAGGAAGAGAGAGAGAAAGGGGAGATCATGAAATGGCCATAGGCGAATTGTGGCTATTTCGCGATCACTGGAGCACTTCCAATTCGTCATTCAAGAGAGAATATCCAATCGATTCCTACGAGTAGATCGCCATAGTGAGGCCACTAGATCACTGTGAAGACCTATCCTATCGCTTGATCGAACATAAGACT
This sequence comes from Pristionchus arcanus, assembly GCA_900490705.1. Lineage (NCBI taxonomy): Eukaryota > Metazoa > Nematoda > Chromadorea > Rhabditida > Neodiplogasteridae > Pristionchus > Pristionchus arcanus. The sequence continues at coordinate 415,919 of LS488063.1, forward strand.
CCTACGATCATGTGAAAAATGAGAGAAGTACAATAATTATCAGGAAAGATCTATCGACAGATTGAACCTAGGAGAGCTACGATCACATGATTGAGGATAAAGAAGAAGAGTTCGTTCGGGTTGTGTATGAGTAAGAGAAGGGAGAAGGAAGAGGTCGACTAGCTTCAAGACAACTCTCGACGTACTATATACACAAGAGTGAGAGGGGGAAGATGAGGCAACATGCTCCTCTTCCTCTCTTCTTCTCCCACCAATCACATCAATTTGACTACCGGGCTCAATACCCCTTGAGGGAACGAGAGATCATTGCACACACACACGAAAAGGGAGAGGCGGCCAGCACACCAACCCATCTCATCTCTCTGCGCAACAAGCATCGGTGGTTCAGTGGTAGAATGCTCGCCTGCCACGCGGGCGGCCCGGGTTCGATTCCCGGCCGATGCAATCCTTTTGCCGCTATTTTAGCTGCGTCCCCCGCGATTGTCTTCGCTATTTCGGCTATAATATCGCGAAATGAAGGCCCTGCAGGGCTTCTCTGTATTCGCGGACCTCACATGACTCCCTCTCCATTTATCAGCTGTCATATCTAGCTTGGAACGAGGAAGGTAGTAGTATCTCTAGTAGAGATATGCCATTTCTCCACCCCCAGGGGCAATATGCAATCATGGGCTACTACACTTTCCCTCCCCTATCCACCTACCCATTTCAGAGAGAGCGAGGAAGGGGAAGGAGAGAGAGAGAGATTGAATCAGCTGATTTCGATGGCGCGCGTGTGACTCTGTCTCTGAATCAGAAGACTGACCACAGGAACACACAAGGCACATGCATAGACAGGGATCTATTACGCAATGCTGATTCTCGAGAATCAACAAGTTTTCAACGTCTAGGTCTATTTTTAGATGTGAAACAAGGAACGTCATGAAATTCTGCTACATTTCTGGGACACTAACGGAACATCTAACAGGGAACTAGATGTTAACAAAAAATATCAATTTGAATTTAAATTCTTATCCGTTCTTTTCAATATGACCCTCGGACTCGAGAAATTTGTAAACCAGTTCCGGAAGCAAGCAAAAGATCCCTGAACATCCTAGTGGATCGCTAGCTCCGAGCTCGCACGTCGCGGTTTTTGAGCATTCGGCGCAGTTTTTTCTCCCGCTCCGCTCCCAATTCCTTCCTTTCTCTCTCTCTTCCTTTTCGCAACTCTTGTGGAACTCTTCCCATCTCTCTCTCTCTCACGGGGGAGTTCTCTCATCCGTTTCATTCTCCTTGAGGGGAGAAGAGAGAGAGAAAGAGAGCAGAGCGCGATGCGAATTTCCGTGGTGGTCCACAGCTGATCAAACCGGTCGGCCTTTCCTCCTCTCGTAAGTGAGAATGGACTAGTGACCGTCTCTCTCTCTCTCTCTCTCTCTCTCTCTCTCTCTCTCTCTCCCTTCCTCTTTCTGCTTCGGTCGGCGCATTTGGAATGGTCAGTGAGAAGCTCAAGGCTGATCATACCGTAGTAGTTCGAGAGAGGGAAATGGCTATAGATCTCCCAACATAGTTCGACCAACACAATTTAAGCATTGTAATCGGATGTCTTGCATATTTCGTGTGCGAAATGTGAAGTTCAGAGAATATCTAATAATAGCTATGATCAAAAACGTTCCTTATCTAAATTTAGTCGATCCCCACCCTCGGATATCGGAGGTATTCCCTCCTCCATTTCCCTACTTATTTCCCTGGACCTATGAACTGACAAATGTATAAGAAATGCAGACAAAAATTAGCATACGTTCGGAATCTAAATTTAGCAGATCCCTCCTAGGATATCGGAGGTATTCCCTCCCTCTCAAGTAGTCCTCGTCCTCTCTCTCCCTCAGGGGAATTCATCAGCTGTTGTCGCAGGGGCAGGGGGGCGCCTCTTCCATCTCCTCCACAACTCTCCTCTCACTTTACGTCCCCTCCCCCTCCTCTGTTCTCCTCCTCCTCCTCCTCGTTGCGCAATAGCCCCTGAGGCTCGAGACTGCTCTGAGGGAGATCCTTGGCCTGCTCCCTCCCTCCCCCAGTCCCCCTCTATACCTCCACACACACTATGTGTGTGTGTGTTTACTGAGCGAGAATGCATATGCTAATGCAGGGAGAAGGAGAGGGTGGAACTGGCCATTGCAAAGTGTGTGAGTGAAACGACGACGTGTGTGAACGATAACGATAAGAAGGATGATGATCATAGGCGCGTAAGTCTCGACTATACGAAATGATAGCATGGGAACATGAAATCAGTCTAGGGGATAGAAATGATACCGTCGCCTCTTCATTTCACACTCACTCTCTCGCGACGAGAGAGTGTGCAAAATGAAGAGACAGCGGTATCTCAAGGCTCTAGGGTACGATATCGATGCCTGGAAGTGATTAGATGCAGCTGCACTCTCTCTCTCGTGCGTGTTCAGTGACGGGAAAGTACAATGGACACTCACTTCTTCAATCGTTGAATTTCGCTGCAGGGTGAGATGGATCGAGGTGGAGAGGGCATAGCGTTCGCTATCGCTTCCTAAAAAGCAATTTTTAAGAAGGTCATTTTCAAAAATACCCCTTACTCTAACAAAAAAGACCTCCATTCCGGGATTTTTTGGACAATATTCCGGACCCGGATCAATGTTGTCACCACCGGAGATGGTACACGAATCCGGGCGATAGTACGAATACAGAAGGACTACCGTAATCGATCAAAAGAAATACAACTACTGATCTATTGCAAAATACCGTAACACCTATTGATCAACGATAATAAACTATCAGTAATCAACAAACTACCGTGATCGAAAAATCAAGACATTCACCTATCGATCTCCATATTGAAAATCAGTTATCAATAGACATCCGTATCTACAAAATGTAATAGAAACAACTACGGTACCTGCCAGCCGTTGGTCGCGTTTTGGGAGGCCTCCGCGGCTATTTGTCCAGCAATGCCATTCGCGTGATTTTGTTGTGATAACTGAAAAGATGATTGTTGATCTTTGATCTTTGACTAATCCGGGACGATCAGAAACAGTGAAAGAACTGCATTGATTTTCGAAAAAGTGAAGATGTCTGATCTATCGATCCCTTTCCATCCGCTACACATTCTCGATCATATCACTGCACTTCTCCCTCACTCCATCCATCGGATCACCGGAGACATGTGACACTTTCAAGCATCTCCATCCCCCATCCTCCCTTTCCCTCCCTTTAAACTGCCCCCTTCCTCCCTCCCTCTCTTTCCCAGCTGACTTGAAGCGAGGAGGGGAAAAGAGCGGCGCGCATTGAACTCGGATGGGCTAGTAGAGGGGCAGAGGAAGGTGTATCCATGTCAAGCGATTTTACAGTCATACGACAACACTAGATAGGACCCAGTGGTAAGACCAGCTGTTAGATGGTCCCATGCTTTCTAGGCTAGGTAACCTTTCGCGACCGGATGAGACTCGGTCACAATATCCCCTCAGGGGTGAAACAGCCCCATCCCCTCCAACTCTGATCGCCCATGCGAAATCCCCCCTCTCTCACTCTCGGGTTTGTGATGCGAAATCGCGAAATCGGCCGAGCGATCTGCCTTGAAGGGCCATTCTAGGTCAGCGAGGGAGAGAGGGAGAGAAGAGAGAGGGAGAGGAGAGAGGGAGAGAGCGAGAGAGAGAGGGAGAGGAAAGAGAGAGGGAGAGGGACTGTCGCAATTTGAATAGCGCCACCGGGTTGTCTGCCCCTCTCCCTCGCCTCCTATTAATATAGGGGAGCCCCTTTGTGTGCTGATGCGAACTGAACGCAACGAGAGAGAGTGGGGATATGCGGAAAGGGCGCGCTCGGATCATTACTGGACTATATTTCCCCTTTAGGACTCCCAAGGAATGCCCCCTCAAGGATCGCATGTCTCCCTCAATCGCCGCTCCTGTTCCTACTTGTACTATGAAGGGGCAGCAGGAGGGGCCCTCGCTTTGATGGTCTGCTGAGAAAGAGGAAAATAGTGCACCGGGGAGAATAGCCGAAAGCGAAAACGACCGAATAAAAAAGGGAACAGTCGATTGTGATCTTGCCTCCCCAATCCCCCCGGTGTCTCACTTTCCCATGTCCCACGACTGAAGTTTCTCCCCCTTTCCCGGGAAGAGGTGGAGGAAGGAGGGAGACCTACTTCAGACTCTTCACTGACTTTGTCCGTCCCATTGTTCCGTCCCACTGCCTCCTCTGATCACCCGGAGCAACACTAAGAAACACCGCGCCAAGAAGAGGGAAGGGAAGGAGCCCCGGAGGAGGAAAGGATATGAGGATGAATAGATCACGATATATGCTTGAGAGAAAGTGAAAAGGCACAGCAAGATGAGGAGTTCTTAGAATGAATGCGGTGGTGGTAGATCAAGAGGGAAAGGGAAAAGGCGAGCGGAGAAGGAACAGGATGATGAGAGCAGTTCTCATCTCACTCTCTCAGCTGGTGGATCATACGGCTGCGAGGAGCGATGCGAAAAGGAGAGCGAGAGAGGGAAAGGAGGATGGGAAAGATGCATAGCAGTCTAAAGATCATGTATGAACATAGCAGAAACCATGAAAAAGTCCTAATATCATGAAGGAGTAGCAACATTGCAAGAATGCACAAAATATAGAGAATTTGTGTAGAGATCAATATTGACTACCGTAATCCTACCGTAATCCCGAAAGGAAGATTATACCGTACCTGGTCGAAAACCGCTTGCAGCACACTGTAGCTGATTCCGTTGGGCGCAGAGCCCAGGCCGGGTGTGGGGGGCGCCAGGGCTGACAGTGTGGAGGGGGACGGGGGGAGTACGGTAGAGGAGGAGATGGCGAGGCCTCCCTTGATCGCGAAGTGATCTTAATTACATGACATTGATACGGTACACAAGATAGAACGCGAAGCGCGCTCTCGCGGGCGAGAAACGTTGAACGCGCGTGATATCGAGGGTGGAGCCTGGGGGAGAGAGGGAAGGAGGGCGGAGAGTGGCCAGAGGCAAAGAGGAAAGAGAGAGAGAGAACGGGCGGGGGAGAGATCTCTCCTATGTGAAACTCGTCTTGCTAGCGAAACGAATCAGCTGGGGGAGAGGGAGAGAGAGAGAACACGCAGAAGAGTGACCACTAGTAGTATGGAGAGAGAGAGGGAAAGAAGAAGAAGAGCAGAGCAATTCCCGGAAGTCCCTTCTCTCTTGCATTGGAGACAATATGAGTCATGATAGATGATCAGATCCTGGAGTGGGACGCGTTACTTTGAAGTTACTACTCGCGAAGTAACGGGAAGTAACTTGGGTTGGGTGGTTTTTGAGATACCGTATGTAAGGAATTTTAAAACACTGTATATGGGTGGTAGATGCAGTAGGAAGTGAAGGAAAATTTGAGTAATATGTATGATCAGATCCAGAAGTTGGTTGGAAGGCTTCGAGTTACTACTCATTTTGGGGGGTAGGGATGGGGTGGGAGAGGCGAGGAATTTGAGATGATGACTTCAGGAGGAGGGGAGGGGCAGGCAGGCCTCATCGACGCCTCTGTTGCGTAGAACAGCAAACAAAGAGAGACGGGCGACAGGAGGATGGGCAGGATGGAGAGCTGTCGTCTCACTCTCTCCAATTCCCATGCTCTCTCACTCACTCTAACATAAGATAATCAGGCTCACGTGGACGAATAGGAAGCAACAAGTCTCATAGCGGGGCGCATGGGGGTAAGATGACCGCGCGAGGTTCCGATAGAGACTAGTAAATAAGACGTAGCTGAACCGAAATAGGATCTCCCCCTATGACCGGATCTGATGGGGCCACGAAATTTTTGCATGAATTTCAAGAATTTTCGGTTGACGAAGATCTAGCCAAAATTGGCGAGCGCAGACAGCCATTTTCTAAAGTTTTTCTGCAGTTCGGAACGCAGTGATTAGGACGAGAGCGCGTTCGGCAACCGGTAATCTGGCTAGGGTCTAATCGAGAACACGACGAAGACTGCGGAGCAATTACGTGAGTAATACACTGCATCCGTTCCTGCGTAGGACTAAAGTTACGGTGGATTTGGAAGTCAAATTTCTTGCTAGATCAATCAAGTATTATGAAAAATGGCAAAAATGAAAAGCCAAATGCGTGACCGTATTCATAGAACGCAAGAAGAACCCACGACCTGTCCATCATGCAGTGGGCATACTATTTGTAGGGAAAGTAGGGGAGGATGGCCTGTCACTGAAGGGAATGTGTCAATCAACGTGAACGTTTCAGGCGATTAACCAGGGGACTACAGTAGGGAGTGGCGTCAGATCTATTCAGGGGGATAGGTGATGAAGCATAGATCATTATTGTCATGCGAAGTGTTAAAAAATTACAGTAGTTTCCCATAGTAACGAGTTGTTTCATCAGGACTAGGCAAGGTAGATAGAGTGGGAAGAGGGGATCATTAATGCCTATTCAGTAAGATCGCAACTGATATAGTGCAGGAGACTACGCAACATCGTGGATTGGCGAGGTGAATATTGAAACTCGGGGAAAACAGTAGGAAATTTACAAAGAATCTTTGCAACGAGATTAGGGAACGATGACTATGCAAAAGATCGGAATAGTAAAACACGAGTAAAATGCATTTCACTCCGCAACACGCGTCCTAGGATGATGAGTACACACACAGGAGAAGTGAAAGTGGAATGGTGAATGAACAGCCCCGCTCAGTCCTGAGAATGAGAGGAGAGGAATTGCACTTGATGACAGCGATTGAGATCGGGAAGAGCAGATAGGGGGAACAGCTGGAATGGGACGGGAGGAGGAGAGGGGAGGAGGGACTAGGGGAGGTGGTGGTGGAGGAATGGGAGGAGGAGGGGCGGCTCCAGGTAGAGATGGAGATGAACTCTCAAAGTGCGTTTCCCCTGGAGGCACGAGGGAGGAAAGGGAGGGGGCACAGCTGAGAGAGGGAGAGTTCGCAGGAGAGTTGTGCCACAGGGGCCACGAGTGCGCAAACGTTACGAGCGGATAGGGGGAGAGTCAATCCCCCTTTCTCTTCCCCCCTCCTCTCCCCCCTAGGCTCTCCCATCGAACACTGTACGTGTATTGGCACAGGGAAGTGAGGTGGGCGAAAGTTGCGAGGGTGGGAGGGGGAAGTATTGAAGTATTGGGTAGAACTGAACCCCGCGAATCTCTTGACGGTTGGAGATGGCAAGGTCCTTATCAGGAAAGTGTTGCGAGCTGTCAAGGGAATGACAGGGATAGTGAGGCGAATGGGAAGTGTTGCGTTGCGTGGACAGTGTTTGCTTACGAGCTTATCAGTCCCCATCTACTGCCCATCCTCTCGTGTGCCGCAGGACATTCGAAGCCTAGGGAATGCCACGATTATTTCGAGAGAAGGAGGACGATAACAAGTGGGGAGGGAAGGATGATGATGATGATGATGGTTTGATCTGGAGGGATCAGATGCAATGCTCTGAGTGAATGCTAGCATCATAATTCATTGCTACTCGAACATGCAACGTTTCGTGAGGATATCAATGATGATCCTCATGTCCTGGGGGATCCCACACTCAATCATAAACTGCCCCGAGGAACGGGCAGCATGTGTTCAGGGTTGACCTATTAATCAGACGCGGACAGCCCCTCCGACACGGGATGATACGCGGGGAGAGGAGGAGGAGGAGGAGGGAGAGGAACGGAAGTCATCTCCCTCCTCCCTCTCCTCCTCCTCTGCAGGACCGGACAAGCGTAAAGGGCATTGGGAGTTCAGTGGAGGAAGGGAGTACCTCCTCTCACTCGAAAACAGCACTGAATATCTCGACTATAGCGCTGAGCCACTTTGTTTCACGCGGCCTAATAACGAATATGTGTCTCTCCTCTTCTCGAGGAATGATTGGAATAATAGAGCACAGTGGCTTCACTCCGCACTAATGACCTCTCTTTCTCCTATTTCTTCCCTCCTCTTCTCATCTCGACTTTTCTCCTTGAATGAGAAGCAGAACCCGGTTCAGATTGAGAGTGAGGGTCATCTCTTCTCTGATCGCGATTAACCCTATCGGGTCAGAGCTGAAGAGAGACTTGATGAATTGAGGAGATCAAGAACCCGGTTCAGATTGAAGAGATATCGACCTTCCATCTCTCGCATTGAACCCTCTCTCGGCTCTATCATTGCTCGCTCGGCTCGAGAATGGTCAAAACGAGTCTTCCCCCATCTCCCTCCCTCTCCCTGCTCTCTTTCACTCTTCGACCTGTATAGAGGTTATGATCGAAATGGAAGGTGAGAGTGGTGTGCCTTGGGGGGAGAATGGGAGAGGGGTGGCTCTCCCGGTCCCTATGCAAATTCGTCCACAGAGCAGAGTCACAGGGATTGGACCAGTTCAGAGACTTGTGTAGCCAATGTTGCCAATCCCTTCCCTCTCTTTCCCATTCCAATCTCACACTGCACTACTGCTAAAGAAGAAATGAAATTGCATGTGTTGCAGAGGAGGGAACGTAGAGATGTCTAGTACGATTGATAGTGACTCTTAGTTTCACGTAGTCTCTGCTCCCCTGCCCCTCGGGTATCTATAGAGAGAGAGAGAGAGAGAGAGAGATCGACACACTCGCCCGTGTTTGCCAACTGAACTGTCGTTCAGGAATGGCGAAGTCCACTCAAATTCAGCAGTTGAGAGGGGGAGGGGAGGGGAAGAGTCCGTCTCTCTCCATTGCCCATGCTCTCTCGTTGTCTCTGATCGACGAGAGAGCACGTGAAATGGAGAGACGGGTATACGACAGGCGGAGGAGACGGCACACTGAACGATGATGTGTGCAAATATGGGAAGAGAGAAGAGTAGGGGAGGGTGAACTGAGGAAGCGAAGAGAGTTTCACCACAGGGCATTTGGGAGTGAGATGGAGAGATCAAAGTTCTTACGGGGACAATACAGGGGGGATCGGCCATACAAGTATTGCTCTTTTAGTGCCCGAGGAAGAAGTATTGTCCAGATTGCGTATAAGGTTACACGCTGAAAGACTTGTATCACTTTAGTATGTAATTTGTAACTAGTAGGAATATTAAGATAAAATTTCCAAAGCAAAAGTTATTTAGCATCTCTCCAAGTATCCCTATCACTCCCCCTCTCTCGCCTACCGTAGACGGGCAGAGAGAGAAGGGAAAAAAACGAACAAGGGGCGGAGTTTCGGGCGGGTGCTCGTTTTTTGGCCCCGCCCCTCTCCGTTTTTTCGCCTTCATTTTCTTCTCGAGTTCCACTACCGTATCTCCAGACCCGGGTGGCAGCATCTATACACCTTGCGCGTTCCTCATTTCCTGTGAGAGGGAAGCCATTCCGGGGCCTCCTCGGTCTCATGCAAATCGTAGATTGCATCATCAAGGAATTTGTTGATAGGGAGAGACTGGGGGACTCAGCTGATGAATGTGTACACTGCGAAGTTCACATCAACTATCTCTCTCTCTCTCTCTCTCTCTCTCTCTCTCTCTCTCTCTCTCTCTCTCTCTCCCCCTCCTGAGGGGTATTTCTCCACTCGATCAGTGGGGGGATCTCACCAGCTCACTCTCACGAAAGTGTAAACTATGCAGTCATGTGCTCACTCCATCCCGTTACTTTCTTTGCTCCTTCTTCTACTCATCCGAATTGGCCCACTCCCCCCTTCTCTTCCTCCTCTTCTTCTTCTTCTTCTGCCCCTCAGGCTCCTCTCGAAGACGCGACCCAGAGAGAGAGAAACAACCGCTGAAGATCGATGGGAGAACGTTGCGCGAGAGCTGGGGGAGGAGCGGGCGAGAGGGCGGGGAGAGGGGGAGAGGAGGGAGGCTAGGGGTGGGAGGAGCGTGGAAAGAGAAGGGAAGTGACCACTGAATTCGTAGTAGTGTCCACTGGCTTCCCTCTCCCCTAGGGCACTTCTCATGGGGAAAGAGAGAGAGAGGGAGAGAGAAGAGAAATTAGCCGCCCACAGCGTTTTGAATGCCAGAGTGAGGAGGGAGAAGTACGAATGCGAAAAGAGACGAGGGGACGGAAAGAGCGGGGGGTTAAGTGGGGACAGGAACTAGGAAATTAGATGGGAAAGTATACCCGATGCATTCCTATTGCTTCCTAGATGTTGAAAATCCCTGTGAATACCCAGAAAAAATGATAAGTCAGGAAAATTTCATAAGTCAGAAAATCCCATAATTGCAGGGTTCGCAAAAGGACAAGTACGTGAAAGGAAGGACAGAGAGGGAGATATAATTGCAGGTTGATAAAGCTGTGCACTCTTCATAATTGAATAAGGCATGACATGATACTGAGACCGGATTGAGTATTCAATAAGGAATATGAAAATAACAGTGATGCAAAGAGCCTATTGATTACAGTACTTGATTACAGTAAGTTATATATTTTTTAAAAAAAAACATGAAACATTGAGCATTTCATAATGAGTCGAGAGTTAAAGAATGAATCGGAAAACGGTAGGAGGCTTAATTGTAATTTATCATACATAATAAAAAGATAATAAAAAGATAATAAACTCTTACTTCAGTAGCCTAGCCTTAGAAGTGAATGGAGATGGCATCATCCCATTCCAGACAAGGCTGAGCCGATGTTCGAGTGGGAAACTTTCTGATAAAAAGTGTCACTGACAAGCTGACTAATCATTCTCAAAATCTGAGATAAGCCCGAGGTGTATGATTGACAGTTTTGTTCGCTCTTCATTTCTTCGATTTGACTCTTTATTGTTTCGAAATTGCATTTCTCCGAATGTCCTTGTGCAATCGAACTTGGTCGAGATCGAAAGTGGAACGGAAGGGAATTGGAAGGGCGAAAGTGGGTGAAAGGAGAGAACGAGATTTGCATATCGAGAGAGATATGAGCGAACGCGAGACTCTCACTCTCGACAGGTTTCGAACCAAGTTCGCAAAGAGAGAGGGATATCCGAACTCAAGGATGTTCGGGGGCATATGCATTTCCGTCGATCCAAATATTTAATATTTGTGATGTGAAGATTCAGGGGTGATCAGATCACGATTCCTTGCAATTATTGTGATGTGAAAGTAAAAAAAGGTAAAGTTGCTTCCACAATCAAGGCGATTCCACAGCTGTCATGAGACAACCACGCCTGGTGGCATATAAAGGTAAGTGCGGGTGATTCCAATGTGCTAAGCAATCAAATGCTTTTGTTGACTGTCCTTATCGAAATAGTGCCAGGTAGTACTCATGTTCCCAATTCGCAGTTCGCTAGCACAGTGAAATGAGTAGATGAAATGAGCGATAAGGTGTTCCAGTGTTCCCATTCGGATCGTTGTGACCTAGCAGTTCGATCTAGATCCCATTCTAAAGATTGAAGTGCTGATTGATCAGTCACCCTTCCAAGCTACAAATCTCGTTATAGTTGCATTTTATGGGGGCCGGGGTCTGAATGGCGCCTGTAAATCATCATTATCATTGCCTTATCTTGCCAAGCATTTCCCTTGTTTTCGCGATGATAGTGTGGGAATACAGAATACAGAATGTGAAAAATAGCACTGACAGCGATTGTTCGCAAACGGTCTTCGGTTCCTATCTTGCGGTTTCATATCATCAGGTTCTTAACCTGTGATGGCAGCCTTTCAATCTCGTAATCAGGAAGGCGCTCTCATCATTCGTTCATCGCTCTAATATAGTTACAAATATAAATCTCGATGCCGATTAAGTGGCCGGGACTAAATAACGCCTGTAAATCATCCAACCATTATTATCATCGCCTTATCATATGAAGTGTTTCCCTTGTTTTCGCTTTGATAGCGAATTGGGAGAATACAGAATACAGAATGTGCAAAACAGCCGAGGAAGATATTGTTCGCAAACGGTCTTCGGTTCCTATCTTTTGGTTCATATCATCAGGTTCTCAACTGGGATGGCAGCCTTTCATTCAGTGTTGTCAGAGTGAAGGCTCTTCATTCGGTGTGCTCTCTCACCGGTCAGAGTGCCGAGAGAGAATGTAAAATGATGAGACGTATTCTTCATCCTGACAACTTTCAATCTCGTGATCAAGGCGCTCTCATCATTCGTTCCCTATTTGCCAACATAGTCACTGAATCATCTCGCGTCATCTCGGAGCCTCTCGACACAATTGGGATCGGCATTCAACCATCGATCCAGGCAGAGAAGAAGAAAGAACAGGGGAAGGAAAGAGAGCGCAGATTGAACGCGCATTCAGGGAGAAGAAAGCGATTAACGACAGTGGAGATAAGGATGAGCTGAGGTGTTATGTGGGATGGAAAGAAGGAGAATGACAAGGGATTAGGGATCCGATATGGAACATGACATTCAAATAATCGAAAATAAAATCGAATTGAGTTTCTATTCAAAAAAGTATGGTCGAATAGCTAATCTTAACAATAACGATTATTTGGCACTTTAAAAACCATTGGGGCAAAACCAGAGTGAAATCTTCGATGAAGCAATACGTGAATGTTGTATATATAAAAAATGCCAGGCTTAAAAATACCAAAATCAGGCTTCAAAAGCAACAGAAAACGAGCGCGGGTTGAAGACGTGTTGAATGGAGCTGCTATCAGTTTGTTTCGAAGAATGGCCAGTGTATGCGTAATCACATGACAGAAATTGTAGGCAATATGAGATGAATGGCTAATCTTAACATTTTACATTCAATAGAATTACGACGGAGTTGTTCTATGATTGGTGTATGCAGATGTAGATTGTATGGTTTCGATCCGAATTGTAATACACAAAACAAAATGGTATCTCTGCGCATTCCTCAATACTCGTCTTCAATAATGTTTTTCCTTTTTATTTTTCAGTATTACGGAGCTCCTAGGGATTCACATTATCCGAATTTTGGAAAACTAAAAAAAATTCAAATTCTTCAGTTTTCCACATAATTTTCCCCAGTCCCCAGCCTCATGATGTTGTGATCGCAGAATGCTGCGCATGATCTCAGCATTGTAGTGCAACAAGCACAGCTCGTGATCAAAAACACCTGAAAATAGTCTCACTTTTACTGAACTCCCCGTAAATACCTCCTTAATAGGCTGCACATGTCATTCAGTGTAATGCAGCTGCTACTGTTTTTGACTTTTACATATTTGTTAACAATTACGTCAGAACCTAGTGCGAAACTCCCCGTACACAGCCCCTAAATAGCCTACTGCCACATGTCAGAAATGAGTCGAAAGGAGGTGTCTTTCCAGCTGCCAACTCGAATGATGTCACCACCGTCGTACTCTGAATACACTTAATGACTTTAATTATGGCGCGCCGTCGCTCGCGAAATGAGCCGTGGCCTTACCCTTCGGTTTCAATTACCATCTTATTCCCAGAAGGGCAACCCAGTTGTTTTCGGTGGTTGTATAGCTTAGTTGAGTTTTATACAGCCTATAAATGATATCAATGCAATAACGATCACAAATCACGCTAGTGTTGTATGCAAGTTGAGTTAAACTGCCCAATTCTTCAGGCGAAGTATGACGTTTGGGTTTGCAATGCCTTATTTTCCTCCAACCACGAACTTATCAATCCCCGGCTATCAGCACAAGCTGAGCGGTATGTTGGGCGTGTTGGGCAAAAAGTGTCGGTGGGTACATTCGTCCTTGCCGTTAGAGTCTCATGATCGTTCACAGTGGGAGCCTCTCAAGACAGGTGTTCCTTCCTTCCCTTTCCCTTGCCCATCTCATTCCCCTCAGTAGTACTACTAGTGAGATGAGACTGTGTGAAATTGAAGGAGAAAAGAAGCGAGGAAGAAGAAGAATGAAGAAGAAGAAAGAAGGAGGAGGAGAAGGGGGACAAGGCGGGGCGGAGCTTGAGCTGTCTGTTGAAGGAATTGAGGAGTGGAAGGCCGAACGACCGAAGGCGGTTCACATCCAAGCATGGCTGGGAACTGCTTCGCCCTCGCTTCTCTAGCACTAGTACTCATCTCCGCTACCAGTACCGGTGAGCTGTCTGTTACTTTTACTCTTCTTCGAGATCCACCCATCGGTAGGGATGTAGGAATGTCACGTATAGAAGTTGATAGTAGATAGTTGTGATGGATGTCATGGACCCTGTCGCGTAGTTGTGCATGTGTGTATATCTCAAGAGATATTGCGAAGCGAAAGAAACAAAAGAAGGAGGAAGAGCGGAGAGAGATCACCTTTCATAGTTTGCCGCTACTGAGGAGTGTAATGAACAGCGCAAAGATGCCTGCCCAGTGTCGAAAATGAAAGGGAGAGAGAAGAGATCAGTGAGCTCGTCAAACCTCATGAGTTCAGACGATCAGAAAAAAAGATGGGGCATTTCGTACTACTGAGGACGTGAGACTTATGGCCTTACGACATCGTAGGGATGGGTTTCTTAGCAAAGACTGATGTGATAAGGAGACTCATGAACAGATAATAATAATATAACTGAAATTGCAAAATGAGTATAGAGGGGATAACCCGTCTCCAAACTCGCAACTATCCAGATGCTCTTTAGTTTCAGCCGCACACTGCTTCTTCCTCAAGGAATTGGCGATTATCGGAGGAACGTATGATGAATTCGATGCGGCTGATATCAGGCAGTACGTTTGAATCGTTTCCTTTCTAGTGCCTTATCTTATAACAACGTTATGTATGTTGCTTCCCATCACGTGTTACTGAGCAATTTCCATCAGGGATGTGTTCCATGGATCATTCTTTGGGCATCTGAAAACTTCTTATTTGTTGCCTTAGTTAGCAATAACTCGTGCATCTATTTCATTGCGAAAGACATAGCGCGTGCAGTTCTTGATTATTGTTTTCCTTCCATCTTCCCATAGTTATTGGTAATAATCCACTACAGATGCTGCATCAAATGCGCGCAGCAAGGCTGCTGCATGGCGTATACTTACGACAAGGTAAATACTAGTTACTATCATGTGCTGAATTGCGAAATGTAGATCAAAGTGATCAATTTAACGCAAAATATATCTCTCGAATGACATGCAGATATCAGGCAGATTTACAGATTTAACATGTAGCCTTCCGTTCTTTGAAGTTATTCTTACGATCAGGCATGAATCGAAATACCCATTTCAGATCAAAAAGCGTTGCTACATGAAATCGGCCATCACCAACTCGGAAGAGCGCAGCTATACCACATCTGGCATCAAAGCGAATATCGCTAATGGTACGTAATTCGGCTGATTTGATGGATTTTGGAACGATTGAGGCGCGTTTATAATCTCTAGATAGAATGTGCTTCAGTCTGTTTGCGGCAGCAAACAGTTCAGTACCTTGCTGTTTTGTGGAGTGTGCAGCGTTGAATCCAGAATTGTATTGAATCTGCTTGCGATCTTTCCTTTATTCACTTCAAATCCCATTGTGCTGCGAGTCTTTTCTGACGTAGTTGCTTGCTTTCATTCTTGTATGACGTGCTAAGTGGTTTAGACGCGGAGCGATTCGAGAGTTCTTTGAATTGGAATGTGAAGAAGGACCATGTGTTCCTCCTTTACGCTGTTCATCTAATGATGTCACTGCTTTTGTTCCTTTTCTGGGCTCTTGAGCTGTTCCTGGTACTGGATGAAATAGAAAATATAGAATACTCGGATGAAATTACGCAAAAAAATATCTGATCATCTAATTTTCATTCACTGCTTAGTTCAATTCTAGTCTGTGTTTCTCATTTTTTTGAGAATATTCAGGCTTAATAATCATAATACTCACGTTTCCATCGACATCACTGCGTTTGTTCCTTTCTTTGCCTCTCGATCTCGTAATTATTGCATTCTGTCATCACTCTTCAATTCACACTCATCATTGGGCAGATGGAAACAATAGTACCACGCATAAGAAGCAATTGATGAGCAGACTAACGTTATGCACAAATATTGTCTAGTATCTATTTCGAGCTTCAACCAATGTCTTCGGGTAATATTTTTTTTCTGGCTGAGCTATTTCCATCTCGGTCGGGCGCCCTAAATAGTGCAGAGGAGGGCAATGTCGTCGTTTGTATGTTGACGATGAGATCACGGTTGAGTAGGAAAAGAAGGAGGGTAATGGGCGGAAGATGGAAGGAAAATGGCTGATGAGGTCACAGACGGGACGGATTCGTCGAAGAGTGGGCGAGAGAAGGTCGTAGACATCGAGAATACGTCGAATACCCCAAGTAATGTCTGTTAGATGATGTCTAATCTCTTGTTTGATGTCACTGCCGTCTGGAGGGTGCGAAAAAAGGTCAAAGGTATAGGATCCTGGAAAAAGCCAAAATCTAGCTGTAAGGAAGCATCCTTCTGGTGGGCGAGACAGAAGAATATGGGGCATTATTACTTCCCCCATATTCGTCGGAGACGTATTGATGATGTTGTAGACAAAAAAAGGGTGAGATGAGCAAAGAGCTCGAAACAAACCCTAGGACGTAGCCGTAGGTCACAGATTATATGAAAAAAGGAAAGGAAAAAAGGAAAGCGAATGCGTGAAATAGTTATTGGGAGACACTAGGAATAGGGGAAGAGCATGCTCGTTTACGTGAGCGAGAACGTCTAAGGAGTTAAGGGGCGACTTGGAAGGAATTAGGGCGATAGTAGTTTGTAAAAGTATATATCTATATAAAGCAATGGGCAGACGGGCTCTAGAAATGTTGTCTGGAGAAATTTTTAAGCTATGTGTTATAGGGACCACCATCACTTTTCTTTATTTGTGAGAGCGCGCGAGGCTAATTTATGCAAAAGGGAGGAAAAGGCCGCGGATTCTGATTTCACAGGTGTTTAGTACAACATGTTAACTAACTTTGCTGAGAAAATTAGCAAATTCTATAGTCCCCCACGCATGTTATAAACAAAAAAGTCTCGAAAATGACGTCATGAAATAAAAAAAAAGGTTTAAGCGCTCTAATTTCGTTTAAAGGAGAGGGCCGCGACTTTTGAAAGTTACCAGTGATAGACTAAGGTTATAGGCATATCATATCCAAAAATTAGCCAATTCTATAGTCCCGCACGAAATTTACATAGAGCCAAAGTTTGAGCTTGAGTTTGATCTTTGATCTCATATAAAAATCGCGCGGGACTATAGAATTGGCTAATTTTTGGATATGATATGCCTATAACCTTAGTCTATCACTGGTAACTTTCAAAAGTCGCGGCCCTCTCCTTTAAACGAAATTA
>LS488063.1:434118-483854 GCA_900490705.1 Pristionchus arcanus
AACAAAAATAAAAAAAAAGAACCAAAAAAAAAGGTCGCTAAACCCATAAATAGCATTTGAAAAAAGAAAGGTCCCATAAATAGCATTTGAAAAAAGAAAGGTCCCAAAAACTAAAATTAAAAATAGAGAGGTCCCAAAAAAAGGAAGGCGTTTTCAGGAGATAAAATTGCTACGATCATTAATGTCCTTTGAGTTTTAGTTAAAAATTCGTCACTAAAAATATAATGATTCGGTTTTCATAAATCCAAATTGGGTCCCAAATTGGGCTGAATTAATATAGTGGTCCGTCGTTTGGACCACTATTTTTCTGTGTTTAAAGAAAGAGACATTTATCATTTTCACTTTTTTCATTCCCAGGCATTGGACGCCACTATGTTTCACTATAAAATAAAATGCTTAGGCTTAGGCTTAGGAAATACGCATGCTTAGGCCGGCGTTTCTCGCATTTCCCCGTACAACACGCAGCTTAGGGAGGCGTCCCTCGAAGCTTAGGCCGGCGTTTCTCGTATTTCCGCAAATACACCTAATATCGTACAATCTTTGCTGTATTTACAGGGAAATGTGCGCAACGCCGGCCTAAGCATGCGTATTTCCTAAGCCTAAGCCCAAGCGTTTAATTTTCTATGACACATAGTGGTGTCCAACGCCTGGAAATGGTGCCAAACGCATTATGCAATAAAGTTAACTGTACACAAAATAAAAATAATAAGGACCAACGGTATTTTTTTGAATTATGTTCTTCTTTATCATTAATTAATATTCCTACGTTGGGACCTTTCTATTTTCAAATGCAATTTTTGGGACCTTTCTTTTTTTCAATACACTTTTTGGGACCTTTCTATTTTCAAATTATGTGTTTGGGACCTTTCTATTTTTGGGACCTTTCTATCTGCATGGGACCTTTCTATTTTTCTCTGCCTCGTCATACTTTTTTGAACACAAGGGACCTTTCTATTTTTTTGCCTCATTTTGGGACCTTTCTTTCAATTTTGGGACCGTTCAATCCTATGGGACCTTTCTATTTTCATGAAACGCTGGAACCTTTCTATCATGGGACCTTTCTTTCATTTTTGGGACCTTTCTTTCATTTTTGGGACCTCTCTTTCATTTTTGGAACCTTTCTTTCATTTTTGGGACCTCTCTTTAATTTTTGGGACCTTTCTTTCATTTTTGGGACCTTTCTATTTTTTTCGGACCCGTCTTCTACTACAGAGCCCAAATTTTTTTTATATTCTTTAGTAATGTCATGAATTTTCGTCATTTTTGAATAGAAACTGATTTTTAAAAGATCGTGATATTTATATGTATCAAAATATTCCAGGAAACGGTTGCAAGTTGACGAATATCGAGATCATCGGCGGCAGTACATCACTGAACCTGAAGAACTCGAAAGAGTGCCAGGAATTTTGCACAGGTTAGTGGCCTTTCCCGTCGTCAATCCATTTGTGTACATGTGGAAGAATATTCGGAAAATGTGATTCGGGTTAGGGCAACTCTAGGCGGTCATGGTCCCAAGAAACGGCCGTAAATACTACCGTAAACTTATTTTATTTACAGCATACGGCATCTACACTTGGATGCCTGCTGGCATCACTGAGGACAATGAGCCATTCGACGCCACGTGCACCTGCACTAACAGAATCGCCTCGTTGAAGTTCGTTTTCGAAAATAAATATTGGTTTCAAAAATTTGCTGATATATTCACAATCATATTCGGCACGGACCTGGCGAATAATATAGTTCTTCCACACTCTATCGGATTTCTCTTCATATGTTTTTCCAATTAAAAAAAACAAACAAACTTGACCCGGCGTTCTACCGCTCGTCTATTGACATATTATGCTCGATCAACAAAACACTATCATGCTTGCTTCATTTCAGGTACACGTACGGCGCCGTCTCATCCATCCTGCCGAACACGATCACCCGAAGCGACGACCGCTCACTCTAGGCCATTTACCCGGATTGAATTCCATTTATCTTCCTCACTTTCTCACTTTGCCCCCATCATCCCAATTCACAACATACGCAGCACCCGTCACACTCGCGAGAATGAATATTTGTTGATATATGCGAATACATTACATTAAATATCCTTTATTGTTATTGCTGGAAATCACAGAGAATCGAATGATTATTGCAGAAATGACGGGAAAAGTTGAGTAGAACCGGGCAAAACATGTGGAATTGACTCGGGAAAGATCGGGAGTTGCATAGGAGAGCGGCTAAAAATGCGGCAAAAGAGATAGCAGCGAGTGGTTTCGATCCACCGACCTCTGGGTTATGGGCCCAGCACGCTTCCACTGCGCCACGCTGCTGACATGGGCAGAGAGATGGAGAGTGGATAAGGGGTTAGCGGGCAGCGCTCTCGGCATGGCGCGACGAGAGGGAGAAAGGCGAGAGACGATGGGTAGAGGAGAGAGACGAGACGAGTAGAGTAAGCGAGAGACTGTGTGGGAGGGAGGGGGGCATTGCGCAATATTGACAGTGGAGAGTGGGAGAGGGGTACGAGGGAGAGTGGATTAGATATGGTTGATGCAATCTGTTCCTAGAGCAGGAAAGAGATGGAATTCATCGGGATATATAGTAATTATGCAATGATGAAATTGTAGCGCAAGCTCATAGAGTGGCGTTTGACAGTGCAATAATCGTGTAGTCGATAGTGGGATAGAAGAAGAGTATGGAGGGATGTGATATGATGGTTTGAAGGGTGGCTGAATCAGCTCAGATGGTCATTTCATCATTGGAGATGCGTCGTTCATCCTTATGATGGGCCTGCAACTGGGAAAATATTCTCATATGTCCTACTTTTTCGAAATTTTTTTAAATTTTGATTCTTTTTTGTAAAATTTGATGATATTTGGATGTGTTTCCCTACATACTTTCACTCAAACTCTCCAAAATATTCTTTTTGCACGAAAATATATCCGCTTTGTAGTTTTCGGAGGCGGAAGTGAAGCCGTTTTTGCTGGGTCAATAAGGAAGTGCGCACCGCAGACATGATTTCGGCTTTCCCAGACCGCTCCGAGATCTCGCCCTATTAGTCCCCCGGTTCCTAATATCCGGGCAGGATCCCTAGCAATCAGCGCAGGTGGTGTGATAAGGCGAGATGGTGAAATACTTGTTTGCGTCTCGTTTTCTGGGCGCTTTCTCCTCGCTGGACGCGTTTCTCAGGGCTCCTATAGCTAGGGAGCATGAGAAATGGAGAGAGCTCGGCCACAAACTTCCTTTCATTCCCCATCTGGCACGGGTTTGTTTCGATTAACTCGTAGGAAGTGGTCAGATGTGTGTGGGATCCGGGCAGTTGGCTACATTTTAGTGGATAGAAGTAGTGTTACGGCTGTTGTCGGTAACAATTCATCCAGTCAGACAGAGAGGGTACAAACAGCTGAATGTCTAGACTGCGAGCCCACGAATTACACCAGCTAGTGACCACAGAGCCTATTAGCTGTAAACCTAGACATGAGACCCAGAACAAAGTAAATTCCGAAAGTAAAACAGAAAACTCTTTGAATTTTTCGACTTTCACGAGTATCACCTCATATGCGTTTTGCGGGAAGTCGGCAGGCTGAGTCATATCTCCAATTTGTGTGGTTCGTACGTGGAAGGGGAAGTTCTTGTTCGTCATTGAGGGACGAGTTATTACCTGAATTTAGTTGTTTTAGGAATATCTTCTTCGAATATTTTTTTATTATATTGGGCATTAGTGGTCAAATATAGATTCGCAATTTTTTATGAGCTGAGGCCGTCAAGGTACGTTTCTGTGATGTTACGACTACCGTGTCAAGTTAATAGCTAGATGGTGTTTGGTCTTCTGCAGATGATATGCTACCACTGATTACTAGTTGGTGCATCACATCTCGTGTTATTAGTTGAATAGCCATAATCAAAGGATACTTGCTGTGCCTCGCTATATAGTCAGAGTAATTATCTATTTCAGCGCACAAATTGCACCATATGAAAAACCAACAACCAGAAAAACTCAATTTGATAATCGTATTGTATCGCGATTCTTTTCACAGAAAGAAATATGATCATATATATGCCGCCTTTAGCCACTTTTTCTTGATTCTGCCGAGTCACATTCTCATTCCGCGTCAAAATTACTAACTTCGCAACACAATCCCCGCGGATTGCGTCTGCTGTCGGCAAAGATCAAAGAGACAGGACTCCAAAGTCCGAACATTCGGGATAGATTCTTCTTATTCCCCTTCCCCTATCTTCTCATCTTTCCCTTCGTTGTGTAGTCTAGCGAGTTCGAAAATTACACGATGCAGATAAACAAGATAATGCGTCCCACGGGACCGCCAAATTACCGTAGTAAGTGATGAGATTAGCGGTTTCTGGCCCGTGTTATGGTAATGTTTTCTCGAAATTACAGTAACGCACATGAGGCGAGAGAGCGTGGGAAATAGAGAGACCGGGACATCGACGAAATCGGAATCCTCACCATAAACACGATGAATCCGTAGAAGACAACGCAACACTCGACCAGATTCACCACCTCCTCTCTGACCCAATTATCGAGTAGGAAGTTGGAGAGATACAGAGTGACTGGACCCATCCAGAACCTGCAAGTGATAACCATCTCTATAGCTCCGCCTGATATTATTGCAGGCCGTAATTGTTGGAACGAGAATATATTCCATACGATTAGGCATTTCAAAACACGGAATTATAGTAATTCTCACTGCTCGACGGTAACTTTTTCCAATATGAAGATATTCCATGCGATTACATTTTTTTTCAAAATTCCGAATTACTGTAATTTGCGATTAGAAAATTGCTGATTCTCACCAAAGCGACATAAAGAGGCCGAAGACCAGGTAGAATTCGCGCTTCTTCGGGTATTTCTTGCATGTTGTAATGGAGGAAATGGTGTAGGACAACCTGAAATTAAATTGGAGTAGTGAAACATCTCCATCTGTCTCTGTGTCTTCTGTCTGTCTGTGATTTCTGCGTGAAAATCTGTGAGAGTAATTTTTGTCATTTTTCACAATTTCTCACAAGTATGACCTCTTATCAGGGCTCTGGACATACTTACTGTGATGTACGTGAAAACGACGAGCCCACGCACAACAATCCACATTTTATCGCTCCCGGAACCCAATTCTCACTAGCGGAAGAGGGGATGCTTGCAAGAAAAGTGTTGAGTTTGGGCGCATTTTACGATCCGCGAACCCAATTCTCGCGAGAAAGACCCACGATTCTCATTAGCGGAGAGATCGTTGCCAAAATAGTACAGAGGACGGGGAGAAAAACAATCCGAGGGAAGTGAAAGTTAGGGGGATATTTTTTGTGTTCCCCTACATTATGCAGAGGCTTCCGTAGTTTCAAATCGTGAGATGGTTGAGAAGGGCATACCAAGATAGCAGCCGCAGCGCTTGTATTCCATATCCCGGGTAAGACTCGGACACGTAGGTGACTACGGCGGGGTCGAAGATCTGCGGTAGGTAGGGTTACGGTAGGACTACGGTATTACGGTACCTTCATCTGCCAAACGAACATGGCCATGTAGAGGATTACGTAGAGACACATCAGGAGTGTCAGTTTCCAGGTGGATAGATTGGAGAGACGGCTACGGGTGATTGTGTAGCCTTTGGCGATGAGAAGAAGGAGGATGATGAAGCAGGTTTCGGCACTGGCTCTGAAAAAAATCATTGTCATCGAATTCTACTTTGACATGTAGAGGTCTCCTTTGAGTGTCATATATCTTCGGTTGTCTATTTTTCGATCGAATCTCAGTTCTTGCCCTGCGGCAAACACAGTATCACATCAACTTCGACACACAGAAGCCACAAAGTTGCGAAATCTAAGCCGAGATTGAAAAATTCGCGAGCGGATCTCGAAGAATTCCTTGTCGGGAATATGAATTCGCGATGATTGCGAATCTACGATATTTAGAAACGAATCCCTACTTTGTGAAATCGCAACACGGATAGCGAATTCGCGAAATCTTTTTTTTTCCAAAGAAACCCTAGAATGACTCTGCTATCTCGAATTTTGGAGATTTATAGCTACTAAGATAATATACTCCAAATACTCTACATGGTAGGTACAATCGTGCGGAATTCAATTATCGGACAATTTATTTTGAGAGCCTCGGTGAATCAAAAGCAATCCTCTATATTATTACAGTTTACACGAGTCAAGAGGTGGTAATCCTTACCGTGCCAGCTGTCCGACCAGCTTCATGAACGGCAATCCCATTCCATTGCGCGCGTATGTTCCATATGCTGCTACTTTGCATGACAGCGAGATTATCTTGAAAAAAAGATTTTTTTTTCGAAAATATTATCATTAATCAATGAGGTCTTTAATATTTTTTGTATTATGAAACGTTGTCTATCCACTTCCTAGATGTCTCAAAGCTCTTCTATGAACGAGACTCTTATGAAAAGTGCGGCTGCACTTTGAGTGGAGGTGTGATGTCTAGAGGGAAATCACGTGCGATACAAGAGCATGGATAGGTTTCTCGACCATAATTCAACCGGAAAGAGGGTCCTGAGGGTGTAGGTGCACTAAGGACATGATAGGTACAGTCGTCCTTAAGAAACGTGTCAAAATGGAGATTTTGCGTGATTCGGAGAATAAAAAGTGCATGGCCTCTAGATGAGATGAAAAAGCAGTGTACATTGTAGCCATTAGTTGTGATGGCATCAGTTTCGAAACAGAGCTCAAAGGATCAAAAGTGCAGGCTTGCCTCAAAAACCACGGCTTGAATGTACATCTTGAACGTTTGGTGGAGCATGTTCCGTTGGCGTAGCTTATCTCAAAATCCGTTTTCTCAGTTTAATGAATTTCTGTGTTTGATCTTACGAGCAATAACACCCGAGATGCAGAGAACGATGATTTCAGCACCGAGAAAAGCGACGTCCGTGGGGAGAATGTCTAAAATTGGGATATGATGGAGGATAGGTAATGGTTTCGTACTGAGATATGACTCAAGTCATTACCGTGTATGAATATCAAATAATTAATACACAGGGGATATTGTCAACCTCTTTCTAGTGAGTGCATTGGTGTGGGAGAATGATATAGTCATTCACATTATCTCTCTTTTTTCGAGAATAGTGATTATTCGCGGTTACTGTGAAAAGAAGAAGTGTACTTGAGTGAAAAAGTTATCAGCAATATTATAAGAATATGATTGAATTTTTTTTCTATTAATATCAATAGAACTGACAGAATTCATCAGCGGAGAACTGGTAGAACCATGAAGCGCTTGAGGGGCCATTGGTCATGATTAGATCGTATTCAAGGTAGATTGGTTGGGTGCCGTTCTCGCAATTGGAAATGGCCAGGTACCACCAACGAGCGCGAGCCGTGCTGTAATTAGGCGGTGTTTTGAGCCAAAACATGTCAAAACAAAACAAGCTTACTCGAATCGACGATTGCCGAAGCACCGTACCCAGGGTTCTCTCAAGCCGTCGGGAGTGAGGACCTGATAAAAGGTTACGATGACGTGTCCTTTGGTCTTTGATATTATTTGGATCTATGATGTATGTAATTTTAAGGATCTCTGTGTTGAGACGTATTCGTAATCAGATGCCACACAATGGTATCATCAAAACAAGCGATGGATGCCTCTCGTCATAATCAATACGAAATTCATCAAAACAACCCAGCTGGAGAGGCTACCGTAGTCCTCCCCCCTCCCTCCCTCTCTAATGAGTCCTGTGGCAGATTTGTGCACTCCCTTGCTGCTTATTTTTCAGCTGCTGCAAGCGTACGAGGGCAACTTTTCCGCGAAAAGAGAGGACGTGAGGGAGGGGGAAAGGTCGTTAAGTTCATAATACTGGCGCATTAATAATGTAAATGTCAGATTCTGAATGCACACGTGAAGAATCGATAGCGATTTCGTTCTCACATTCTTAGAAATTTTACATACCTCGCAACGAATTGATCTGTCTACAGTGAATCCGTAGGGCGTCAACCGCACTTGCTGGTTGTTCATAGGGTCGAGGAGGTCAATTCGATCTTGGCATGACTGAAAAGCGATATATCGATGCTGAATAGGGCTAGAAAACGGACCTTATTGGGCTGATAGGCCGAGTGCCACTGCTCTTGCGTATCGTAGTAGAGCAGAAGGCTCTGGATGCCGATCATATTGTGCATTGACTGTGAAATTCACGATTAATAGCTGAAGCGGAACGAGAAAAAAGCGAGATTTCAGAGCTCACCAGCGGATATCGAAGCTCCATGTAGAGATTGCCAATTTCGGACAGAAAACAGAATCGATCAAGGTAAGAGAACCCCTGAATTAGCGGATATTAGCGATAATTAAGAATAATCAGTATTTACAATGTCATTGTCGGAGACAAGAAATCCTCGGCTCCTCTTTCCTGTGCCGACCTCAGCGAGAAAAACCAAGAAGAGCACAGAGATTAGGAGTAATCGTCTCATCCTTGAATTATTTGTGGTTATGGATGAAGATAGTTGCTTAGCCGGAAGCCACAAATGATGAGAAATAACTGAGCGAGAGGCTTCGATGTTTTCCCTGGACACACCTACTACTATCGATAGAGGAAGGAAGGATGAATCTCGCTTCTCCCTCCTTCTCCTCCTCCCCCTACTCCATTTTCATCTATCGCTTTCTCTTCCCGTGACTCTCTCTCCGCGTTGCCAGTGGTAACGCCGTTTTCATGCTCGAGAGTGAGGGAAGGAGAAGGAAAGGATACTCGGGAATGCATCGCAACTTTCATGATTGCCTCGGGCATATTCAATTACAATTTTTGCAACAAATGACGTTAGAAAATGGAACGGAATGAACACAAAGAACCGAAGTGGCGTTGATTATCGCGTGTTCATAAGCTTATTAGATGAAATGCCGAGACATGCCAGATATATTCGTAATCAGATTCGAAAACACTCAAAAAAATATCACGGATAGAACGCTACGAATCGTGTAGTATGTTGAGCGTTCATTAGCTTATTGTGTATGCTTAGGGGGAAATGACAGATATAATAATACAAGGAAGGAAGAAAACACGATAATAATTTGTCGCTATGACATTCAGAGGAATAACAAAACTACTATACAAGTGATTATTTTTGTTGCTTCTCTGAACTCGGAGATCGATTCACTTCCACCTGTTAAATTTAAATCTCCGTCATGCCAGCTGAATATCTGTTATTTACGATGTTCTCATTGCATTTGGAAGTCCCTTCGTGAAAAAGTGCTTGCGTAGTGACATTTTGAAAGGGTTTGGTTCTATTTTGTATTCTAGTAATGAAGAAGGTAAGCGGAAGCTCGTAAGTTGTTCTCTTGAAGAGTTCCGTCTTTTTATGTGATGATAACATTTTACGTGAACTAATGACACGGATAGAGCTCCTCAATCAGGAAATTGATCAGTGAGACTAACCACGTTGCTGCAAAACAATTCGTGATATATCTCAGAATTTTTCTCGAGCAAAACTAGATGACGAGGAATGCTTGCAGGAGAAAATTACGACATTTTGCACAACATTTCCATTAGCCATTCGCCATTGCAATGATCATTATCACCTGTAATCATGGAGGAAGCAAAAGAAAAGGCTGTATTGAAAAATGGTTATTCAGTTGAGTGTGACTATTTTTTTATGTTTCTTCTATAATTCCTTCATCTAATTGTATTTACATATTTTATTGTAGTGAATCATTTCAATTGCACAACATGAATCGTCCCTGATGTATCGAGTTGAAAACATCATGTTCACTTGAGGCATCAGCTGATGCGAGTCTCGAGAACACTAGAGATGTCTAAGATGATTCTGTCCACGATGATTCAATTCGAGGGTGTACTCAACTTCCGTGTACTCTGCACGAACCTTGCATTAGAATTATGTTTTTTTAAAAGATTTTCTGTATCTGTTATTCATTTATAATCACAATACTCATTCATGATTCTCAGTTATTTTTCTAAAACAATATCCCCAGTATGATGCAAAAATGTGCTTGAGGCATCAGCTGATGGCTTATGTGTATCTCGAGAACACTAGAGATGTCTAACAAAGTATGATTCAATTCGAGAGTTTACTCAACTTCCGTGTACAATGTACAATGTAATGTACTCTGCAAAAAAATTATTTCGATCGCTGATTTTTCTTTTTTTTCAAGCCGAAAACAGAGTCTTTTGCGCACTTATTCCTATGTCAAATTTTTTGTTACTATGCAAAGAAAATCTGCTTGACATCCGACATATTCTGATGCGAGTCTCGAGAACACTAGAGATGTATAACAAAGTATGATTCTGTGTGCGAGAGTGCACTCACCTTCCGTATCCGATGGACTCTGCACGATTCTTGCATTAGAGCTACTTAATTGCTGAAACAAATATCCATTTATAATCGCAATACTCGTTCACTGTGAAAATTGTCAGTTACATCTCTATGAATTTTAATATCCCCAGTTTGGTGAAAGAACAGATCTGATTGAGGCATCAGCTGATGGCTGATGGGAGTCTCGAGAACACTAGAGCTGTCTAACAAAGTATGATTCAATTCGAGAGTGTACTCAACTTCCGTGTACAATGTACTCTGCACGATTTTTAACAAAATATGTCTGATTTCAACAAGTTTCCTATCATCAGTGTAGCATCACAATCACTTCATTGCCTTTCTTAATATTTATCCAGTACAGTTCCTCAAAACAATGCATTGACCGAATTCAGTTCGTGATTTTACCACCGAATATGATTGAGTCGAGGGAAAAATATTGGACCTCAGTGACATTGGTACTCGCGGGGTCTTCACTTGCGATTGGGTCTCTGAGAATTAAGAAATGAGTGGCTTACGAGTGTGCGGCTACTATAGGGGTACTTACGATAACAAGGCTTACAGACATATTACGGGTGTCAAACTACTCGGTGCATGTAGAAATTACTTAAACAAAGAGATATTACATAACGTTAACTGGGCGAAATATGGTGGTGCACAAGGATGCTATGTCTGTAATCATACGATACGGGGAATACTGGATAAAAATGCTGGAATAACAGTCTCGGGGCGGTGCGTGTGATAAAGGATATTACGAGAGAGACTAGACGCATGCCGCGAGAGAAGATTAAGATGGTATTGTACTGTATGAGGCAAGGCTAGTGGTCGGGAGACTGTGGGGGCGACTGGGTATCCTTCTTGCACCAGCTCTTCTTGGGGCAAAGAAGAAGAGAAGGGAAGATGGATTGAGTCTAGATCGGGTCTCGAGACAACGGGGCACTTGCTCTTAGGGAGAAACGGATCATGCAGAGAAAAGCAACGGGGCGCATGAAACCCAGAGAGAATTGAGACAAGAGAGAAATTGAGACAAGAATGGTGAGCAATGTCTCGGAGAGGCCTGTGAGCTCCCATAGGAGAGAAAGGTAGAGACGGCGATCGAAAATGGTGATCGAAACTGATGAGGGACTCTTACTGGGTGGGAAAACTGGAACTTATCTAATCGTACACTGACTAGGATGGTCTTGACTTGGGCCTAGTAGTAGAACGCGCTCAGTTCCCATAGATTCTGGCTTGTAAGCGATGAGCTAGGAGCTGTATCGTGAGACTGGGGCGACTATCCACTTAGACGAGCTCTTCTAGGTGCGAAAAAGTGCAGGCAAGTTGGATGAAGTCAGTCATTTTCAGTTCTCGGAACGGACTCTTGCTCGTCTAGCCAAGCAGAATTAAAGAGTACGGGAATGAGGGGTTCAATCTACTAGGCGGCAAGTCAGTGCGTGATCAGATAAGCGAGGCCTGAGGGTAAGAGTCAGAGGGGGCATCAGGGTCTCTACGTGGAAGGGTCAGTGACGGAAGGAGTCACTGAGGATTGAGCAACTCCGGCACACACACACGCGGCGAAGCTCACAGTGAATCTCCGTGGGCAGTTGGAAATATGAGGAGGGGACCGGGGCCGGAAAGCGGACCGGGAAATGGGGAAGCTGGTCAGAGCTGAATGGGACACTCGATGGTGGAATCTTTGGCGGTGAGTGAGTAGTGCACATTGGGAGAGAATTGCGCACTAGCGAATAGGTTCCATCGAGGAGCGACAACATTCGAAGGGGAGACCAGCGGGAAACGAGAAACGATGGCTAAACTACGGTAGACAAATAAGCGAGGACGTGGAGCCTCGGGAGAGCCCGCTGTGTACTTGAAATCAATGTGTTGGAAAATAATGGGGAGAATAAGATAGTGGAAGATGGATGGGATAGATGGATGGATTCAGAGAGATGGGAATGAATGATAAGAGGGAACTACTAGAAGAGTATTGCATCGAGGAAGAAATGAGACGAGATGATGCATATTGCTGGACGAATGGGGTTAGAGTACGGAAATGGAATGAATGGGCGAGGGAGGGGCAATACGGCTGAGAGACAATAATCCCGACAATCTTGGTACAGTTCTCGTGGGGGTGCGATGGGATTTCGCCAAACTTCGCATACAGTTCTGGTTGTCAGAATATGGCCGATTGATTGTGTGTGGAGCTCATTCAGTGATAGGGGGTGACGATGGAATAGCAAGGGCAAGGAATGATGGTGGTTGTGGACTCGATCTGATGGGGAATACTTGGGGATTAGGAGGGGGCGGAGAGCAGGGACAGTTACCAAATAAGGGGGGGGGATACTCGGGTTGGGGATATCATTACAGGCGCGATGATACGCGTAGAGAAAGGGGAAATCCGAAAAAGAACAGTTACTGAGAGAGATGAATAAGGAATTGGGGGAGGAGATGGACTAGGTCATACACGAATGCAGGGAAAATGGGTGCAATGGGGAACGGTGAACAAGAAAATGGGTGGAAGAGAAATAGTGGGAGAAAAGAAAAATAGAAGCGATTACAACGTTAAGAAGAGGACACAATGAGAGCTGCTCGAAGAGAAGAACCGAGATCAAAAACTATCATTTTTTTGTACTTTTTATGGTTTTTGGTCGTCTCTCAAAGCAGCCGAATCGATTGGTGCGAGGTGGGGTCCTCTTATGAGGGGGACTGGCGAGGCTCGAGCTTACGGCTCAAACCCACGGGCGATCACGCTCACCAGTGTTGAGGCAGGGTGATGGGGAGGGGGGAGGGATGGGGAGGCCCAGCTATCAGATCCGTTCCAGGAGAGAGAGATGGTATGGGATGGTTCCTAAGGCCTAGCCTCCGCAAGGGTACAAGAAAATGGTGAACAATGACAAAAACGGCGAACTGTGACGAAAAATGGTGAAAATAGACAAAAATAAATGCGAAATAACCCGGACGCGATCTATGTGCAAGGATTGTCAATTTACTAAGAGAGAACTGGATTCGGTGGTTGGGGTGCGGCGATGGAAGGATTGCTATCTCCTAGGTTCAGACAAGGCAATTGACCTACGAGACTGTGGGGGCGATATGAATATCCTCTAACGCTTCTCGAGGTAATACTGGAAGTCTGTGTAGATAGGATTGTGTCTAGTTCAGTACTCGGGGCGGGGCTCTTGGGATAAACACTAGGATGAGTATTTAGATTTGGGGTGCATCGTGCAGCTCTCTGTACTAACAGAGTGAGGTAGGGCCAAATGGGGTGCGCTAAACTAGGGGTTGATTGCTATGATGCCACACAAGGAGAAAAATACGCTAACTAGGGGTGAACAATACAGCTGCTGAGGGTGCAGGAGACTCGCCTCGCAGCACCTGGGTGGTCCTGTACGAGCGCAAGCGTTGAGGTAGGTCGAAAGCCGACGCGGAGAACAGAGAAGGGGGGTGTTACCTAACGATCCGGATTGGTGGTGCGGCTGCGAGTGGCTACGATTGCAGGAGGAGGTAGAGGGGTGCAGTGCAGTACAAAAAATGGTGATGAACAAATGACCCGAATCAATATGAGGAGGGGGGAAATATACTATAGCTGGTAGAGAATCTGTTACTTTGGGGGATGAGAGGAGCGGGGCTCGCAGACTCATATCTAGGGGGAAGTGGGCTGATTGCCTCCGGGGGTGGGGACGGGAGCTTGCTCCTGAAGGCCGAGAGCGTCGACTAGAGCCTCGAATTCACAGTCGTCCAGGGCACGAGGAGCTTCGAGGGCGAGCGAGCGTTGGAACTGTAATGACCTTGTTATTGTTTTTGTTTTGACTTTTGTTTTTGTTTTGCTGTCATACTGTTCGCTGTATGCGACTGTTTTGTCACATTGCTACTAACTAAACTACAGTATTCCGTTGAGTTGGTGTCATGATCATCCCTGAGGCTATCGGTCGCAAGACGTCACTTTGCGCAGACGGCAAATAAACAGCCATTCATAACGCTTATTTGAATAGCGTTGCTTGGAGATATCCGATTTTCGTATAGCGGGAGATGGCAAAAACGCGGTTGTAGTCGTGGGTGTCTAGCAGCAAAAAGTTGTCGAGACTACAAGATGGATATTCTTGTCTTTTTTTCAATCACATCTATCGTATACGGTAGATATCTTGAAAGGCACACCTAATCACTAGGGCATGAAGTCCAAGGGTACTGTAGCTTTCAAAATTCAATCAAAACAGTATGAATATGGTTGTAATGTCGTAAGATACAGAAGCCAGAGGGGGATATCAGATCCGATAGACGCAGTATGGATGCGGTAGGAATGCCATAAGATAAAGTATCTATGCAGGTCTAATCGATGCAGTTGGATGCGGTTGGATACTGTAGTTAGACGAGTATGGATACCGTACCGCTCTCTCGGCAAGCTGAGCACGCATCATGCGATAGCGACGGAACTTGTTCTCGGTAGGCTCGGCGACGGTCTTGCGCTGCAAATTTATCGATTTTATCACGTTGATCCATTTTTGAGAAATGTTATCGATTTTTGTCCTTTTCAGTTTAGCACTCATTTTCTAATATTATGTTTGCACGCATTGTAAGGCTTCACAATCGCATTGTATGCACCGTTTAGGCAAACACGAAGGTAGAGGGCAATGATAACGCGTGGGAGCAGATTCGTTCAACATGTCAATGCAAAAAGCTAAGAAAGTACGATAGGTCATGAGCGAAAGGGTTCATCGCCGTAATACAGGTTTTTTCTAAAATAATAAAAAAAAACAAGAAGAAATGCTGACCTGGAAGCGGAAACTGCGAGGCTGGCACATCTCGATGGCTGCGAACGCTGCGGTCTCTCCTCCAGCAGCGGCCTGTAGAAGGGAGGAATCAATCATTGGATACAGGGGATTCACAGAGGTAGTAGGGACAGGGAATATGTGTCTGTAACGATATCACGATAGTGCAACATGCTGCGACAGTGGCCTGCAGAAGGGATAGCGTAAGGAAAGGACAGCGAGTGGTCAAGGTAGGGAAGATATTGAGAATATTTCTGCAATTATAAACGAGACAAGGTCGAATGAACGCGGCCTACTGATGGCAAATGTTTCAGCGAGTGGAGAGGGAAGGGGAAATAGCAGTGCTGCGTGTACATTTCCGCATATCACGATCGTGCGACATGCAGAGGAAGTTAGTCAAGGGGGTTCCGGAAATGAGGAACACGAGCATCGAAACATGGTTTAAGATAACAACTGAAGAACATGAGGTGAGCAAGCGGCTAGTCTGAAGAGTTGTTTCCAACTGTGTCAGAGGATATATAATGGTCAGTGTGCATTCTAAGATGGAAAGGAGGGAAGACTGCAGCCTGAGAGTAGCTAATAATACAGAGAGAGGAGAAGGGAACTGAGAAGGGGTAGCGAGAGTGGTCGATACGGTTGAGTGGGAGTGGAAGGGGAAGAGTCTCCCCACTCTCCATCCACTTTAGTCAGCCAGAGTAGGCGAGAGAGCATGTGAAATTGAGAGAGAAGGAAGAGGGAGCTCGAAATGGAGATGGTTCGCAGCGACGGGAGCAGTCAAGTGAAAGAGGCTAGGAGATGGGAAGTCTTGAATTATATGGGTGCGTTAGGGGGGCGGAGTCTGAGGTTTTCTTCTTTGTCTAGCCAACTAGGGAGCAGGGAGAGAGGAGAGTGAAAGACGGGGAGGCGCCTTAGGCTCGTTTTTCATGCAGTCTTTTAGCGTCTCTGTCCGGCAAGAGATCATGCTAGGAGAAATGGAGAAGGAGAGACAACTCTCTCCATTGTGCATTGACTGACAGTGAGAGAAGATGATAGAGCATGAGGAATGTATAGAGAAGAAAGAAGAAGAGAAGGGAGGGGCAGGGAATGGCACCTCTCCTCTCTCTCTCTGTGTCCCTTCTTGTGTTCACGTCCCCTCCCATTCAGTTCGTGTTGGCTTCAAAAAGGCAAACGACAATGCGTTCATGCGATGTGATACGACGGTTGGAGAGAGGGAAAGGAAAGCTAGTAGATGTAAGTAGTCGTTTGAAGGAAGAAAGACGGCATCTACACCACAGAGCATTGGGGAGTATTTCGGAGCATGTAAGGGTTAAAGATAGACTACTATAGATGCCCTTGATGTTTATGATGGATGTTGAAGAGAACCGACACTGACGTCCAATGAAGCCACTAGTAACACGTAAATTGCGAACTGAGGGGGAATCTACTAAAAAATCGTTTGAAATAGGGTTTCTGCACGAAGGAAGGATGGTGTCAGAAACACATCACAAACAAGTTGCTCAGAATCCTGGCACGAGGTTGCGTTAGCAAATGCAAGTGACACTGGTCACGGGGAGCTGCAAAATAATTGACGTCCGTTGAAGGAATTCAGAGAACAGAACAAAAGTAAAGAGGCATTTGCATAGATCGATGTACATGAAGCATAGACTCAAGCATGTGCGACACAGATCAAAGTAAAGTTTGAATCATGCAGGTCATCTTCCTCACCATATCCTCATCGGAGCTGTCGGTTTCCTCATTGACGAGCATGTCCTCGAAGACCTCCTCGGCCTCGTCGTCTGCCTCCTCGCCGTTGATCTCCTGGAGAGATTGATCTTTGATCTCTGGAGCATCGGAGAATGATCTTTGATCTCTGGTCGAAAAACAAGAACTCACTCTGAGGTTGGCACGACGGGCCTCGGGCATGCGGAGCTCGGGCAGCCCACGGAGCACTGCAAGGTGCTATTGTAAAAAAAAGGTAAAGATAGACAGCCAAGTAAAGCGATAGCAAAGTAAAGCGATTTTTCAGACGCAGGAGAACGCTAGGTGGGACCTACCAGGTCGGCTGTTGGACGGACTACTATAACCCGCTACCCAATGCTTTCTGGGGATCAATAGTAGGCTTTCCTTCCCGCTAAGACGAAAAGGCGCGTAATTAAGAGAGAAGGGAGAATTCAATTTCGTCTTGATTTCACCCCTCTCTTCTCGCTCGCATTAGAAAGCCCGGAAGCGAATTAAGAGGAAATGAGGGATCTATGCATGGAATTTGGCATGGGCCAGATATTTTCGTTTTACGCTATTTCGAAAATCAGAGAAAGTGAGAGAGCGTGCGAAATGGAGAGAGTCAGACGGAAAAACGGAGATGCTAGTGCAAAAAAGGACAGCAGAAGGCGCCAGAAGGGTGCCGGGACAGCTGTTTTTCGATTTCGAGTCTCCCTCCCTCTCCCTCTCCCTTTCTGCACCCGTTCTATAGACTCTCTCACTAATCTCTGATCCCAGATTGGCCAGAGTAAGCGAGAGAGCATGGAAAGGTGAGAGAGTCCCTATTTTTTGCTGCGAGAGTCGTCCTCAATCTGCCAGACCGGCGCAGTCATCAATGCGGAGATGAATAATGAGAGTGAACCCGGCCAATGATGCGGGCCAGATGAGAGAAATGGGGGGAAGGGAGGGGATCGAGGCCCTGGGTGCATTTAGAGGACTCTTGATGGATGACAGTTGGCAGTTCGAAGGACGGCAATTCATCTAGCGCGCAAAAAATGAGGTCGCCTCCACTAGCATGGCCGAAATTATCGAAAGAAGAGGCTAGATAGATGGGAGACCATTGAGTTCACTATTCGAATTACCAAGGCCTCAATAGTACAAGCCTCAAATAAAATTTTTTAAAAAAAACGGATTTGTACGAAATTGCGAAGATCCCTAATATTCAGACGCTTTTAAATGAAGCATGCGCCCCGTTTGATGTTGGATTTGCATGGAAAATGGTTCGTTCCTATTACGACTTTTTGTGATTGTTCAATATTCGGTCAAGATGAACCGGGAAATGAAGCTTGGCAAAAAGCCTCAACATTTTGCACATGCGGCCCCCTTTTCGTGTGAGATATTCGAGTACAGCACCTAGTTAATGTTTATTCAACAATATGTGCAGATCCCCGTGATGGACCGTCTAGACAACCAACCTATACACACTAATCGCCTGTTTCGAAATCGCCCGATCCATCACTGTCAATCACAGAGGATTTGGTTTGTTATGCAGATTGGATTTGGTCTTTGTTTCCAAGATTGGATTAAGAGTCCAAAGGACATATACCTAATTGGATTGAAGGATTTCTATCATACAAACTCTAGCATTTGTCCAAATACTCAAAAACCAAATACTAAATAACAGATACGTGCAGGCTAACTAGAAAGTTGAATTCTTTTGGGGTGATTCGTTTATTTGCTTTCTATTTGAATTTTCGGTATGGATGCAAAAGTATCCAAAATGAGAAAAAAAATATTTATAAAAGAGATTGCTATTGGAATTATGACCAGAAGGATGGACACTCGCATTTCTCTATAGTCTCCAAAATGATATGCAACAATTTTCATTTATTAGGGAAATATTATCGCGAATTCTCAACTTTAATGAGGATTTTGAATTTACTAACTCGATGGATGGATTCACTTATTGCCCTAGATGGCAAAAGATTAGTAAGATTAGAGTAACACTAACTCGATGGATGGACTCTCTCATTGCCCGATCTACGTGAGCGTCCTTCGATCAGCTGCTCGTAGGGAATCTCCAGCATCGACTCCGGCATCTCCGCTGTAATTAATTCGATAAAGATAGATACAATACAATTTTTTTCAGTGTCGCTTTCAGGGCTCTGATCAAGAAGGGGTTTCAGATGGTAAGAACAGATCGTTAACGGTAAACGGTGATTCAATCCGTTGACCAGATCGTACGTAGTTCCGCGAGTCGTTAATTTGCATAACTGATCGATAATTAATTATTTTAGGACACCGTACCGGGAGGCTCGAAGGGCTCAGCTATGCCACAGTCCTCATCGAACGTGTAGAATGGATCGAATTCATCGTCTAAATAATATTTTATTTGTTTATTTAGCAGTTATTTATCACTCGAAATTTTTGAAAAAAAAGACATTTTTCTTCAGGAACCCTCTTTCCTTGAAAGCTACCAATGTCCCTCCATCTCCAACTTGTCAGACATTGTACGTGACCAAGAAAAGATATATTTGACGAGCAAAGTATCCATAAGCCTCGTCAACTTTCCTCGTACTTACTCGTACTTCCCCTTCCTGCTCAAGTCTCCCCATTCAAGTGCCTGTCAAGATGCTGTCCGTCGTTGCATATCGCGCAAAAACGATCTCTCGTTTCCCAATGTTGTCTCGCAGGTTAGAAATACCGAGAGAGCAGGGCAAAATGGGAGATCCGTCAAACTTTTGCACAGCATAGGTTGGATGTCGCGCAGCAAGAGATGACTGGACAGGCAACGTGTCTCCTCTTTTGGCGTGATCTCTCGCATTTCTGGCCCGAGTAAAGTATGCCTTAGTCCGCACATTCTACTTCCTGTTCCTGATCCCTACCAACTCTTCATACATCTCCCTAATAAACTCCACAGGCTAGAATTCTTCCTTGGGGCATATTCCCTGTACCAAGTGGCATCCATCGTTTAAGATGAACCGCGGTTGCTATCTTTCGATAAGATCTGGTTCTAACTACCGTACCCTCTAATTCATCCCTATCTCTAGTTCAACCGAGATATCTTCCCATGTCCCTCTCTCCCATCTATCGTTTCTCTAATTACCGGAACCCATAATGGCAATAGAGGACACGCACCGTAATGGGATCTCGACCGTTGCGGAGGGAGGAAAAGGGAAAGGATAGGATCGTAATGTCATTAGACCATCCCCTAGTGTGGTCTGAATTTCCTTAACGAGCAGATGTCTTCTTTAGCGAAAGCTTCCTTAGAAGCAAATATGTAAATCACTAAATCGAGATCCAGAGTAGATTTCTTAATTTATCGCACCCCCAAGCCACTTAACCGGTCAGGATTGAGGGAATAGGGAGGGATTAAACCCCACGCTTTTGTGTGATAACCCTGATGCGGAACAATCGGGTATAGTAGTCAATTAGGATGAATGGATGCAGGAGAGAGAAAGGAAATGACCAGGTCACCGGTCCAATCTATTTCCCCCATTGTATTATGAGATGGAAGCTGAGAGAGATACACCTGTCCGTAGCTCAAGAATCGATCTGGCAATCCAAGAGCCACAACTTTGAGGTAATAACTGTGGCATAATTTAGGTCTAACCCTTTACAAAGGGAAGGAAGAACAGCTAACTGAGTACCCAATAATGTTTGCTCCTTCAGGCCAATAAACTTGAAATTAGGAAAAATGTCTCGAATATTCCGTATTCATACATTGTTATCATATACCCAGAGGGGTTCCAATCCCCTCCTGTTCCCATCTCTTTCCCTCCCTCCCCTCTTCCCAAAGAGGAGGGAAGTGGTGGTGGTAACCTTCACTCTCGGGCCGCGGCTGTCACTCAAAAGTTGAGCAGGTAATGAATACTCGCTCGCTCCTGTAAGTGCACTAGAGCACGCAGCGATTAGTGCGCAATTCGATTGGTATACACAACATTTGGAATGGAAGGCAGGAAAAACGGTAATATGTTTACCGAGATTCAAAACTGTCAATCACCCAGTAAAAAAAGAAGAAAAAGGAAAAAATCGCCTGAAAATTGGCGAAGTTTCACTTAGCTGAGTCTTTTAGAGTCAATTGAAAGATATTAATTATAGTTTACTAACCAGATCCCTCTTCGGCCTCCATCGCATCCAGCTCTCGTTCTCTCTCCGCTTCGAGCTTGGCGATCTCCTCAACAATTTACCATTAGAATAAGATTTATGACCTTTTTGAATACCTTGCCTAGAAGGATAATAAATTGTTAGAGGTTAGTTTTTTTTTCGAATCTCAATATCCAGAAAAAAACTGCTTGTCTGCACGCACTGGCGAGACACATTCATCTTCCCTCAGACATTCCTTTTATTGAGCACAATGGATTCAGCGAGATCACTTCTCTAAGAAGTGCTGAGTCTAACACGCCCACGGATAGTCTAGAGATCATTCTGGTTAAACTTTCAGTAGACCAAAAGTAAAAAGGATTACGGTAGCAAGAGACTATGCGGCTACCTTCAAGAACCAATGTGCTAGGGTGACCAGGGTTACGGTAGCTTGGGATTACGGTAGTATCCAAAAGTACCGTACCTCCTTCTCCTGCCAGATCCTATCCGCCCGCATCCTTTGCTGCATCGTTCTCAGCAGTTCCTCGATTGTCTCCCTGTCCGCCAGCATGTCGTACACCTGGGAATCATTCAGATTCTCCTCCAATTATCCTTCAACGAAGATTCTCGAAAACCATCAAAAGAATGTCAAATCAGTTCTAAGAAATTAGGATATTAGCACGAATTTACCTGTTGCTCTTGGCTGCCAAACACTGCCAGCACCGCACCCGGAATCAGTTCCAGACCCATCTCTTGTTGACTGGAAATTATCTTTATTTACGAGGCTATTTATATGATTCACCACTCAATCGATACCTATAATCCAAGTTTCCACTAGGACACAACGAGATCTAATTATCACTTTCCCACCAGTCCCGCTCTCTTCTGATTCATTTCCTATTCAATCCGCTGTTGAATCATGCCAAGAATGGGAGAGAATGCGAAATGCGCACCGTGTCCGACAAGAGGGCCGAGGATTTTCAAATGTGGGAAGGATTTCGAAACTCTCTTATTCTCATGGTCTATCGGGTTTCGCAACAATACGCAATGCAGCTAGTCGCAACAATTCTCGGACTAATCCGTGGCCTACAGACGCTCACTCGCCCTTTACGCATCTGTGAATTCTGATTGAAGTGAGGGTATGGGATCGCTCTCTCCCTCTCGAGCTCACTGAAGTGTGAATGCGAAAACAATGTTGGTGCCCTCTACTACCGTATCTAGTCTATCTAAGGACTATCACATTTCATCTTGGCCAGAAAGCGACGCTGATAAATATTGTACTATATCACGGCACGTATGCCGCTTCTCGGATTTCCAGTTTGTGGTTTGCCCCTCTCACGTTTCTGCATGAGTAATAGAGAACAAACGAACCGATCTAGTTGGGGCACCGGAAATTTGTCCAGAGGCAGCTGAAAATTATCAGTAATTATTATTTTTTTTGTTTGAATTTGAACCCCGACAGTCTCAACCTTAAATACAAGTAGACCTCCCCTTGCCCATCCTTGCCCTCTTTCGAGTCATTTCCTATTTCACCCACATTTGAATCATCTTTTCAAATTCAAAGTCGCCAGAAAGTCTCCGATCCCAAAGTTGTTTTCACTTTCCACCCAAGATGGTCGATTCTCAGCCCACTCCCATTCCCTCCCCTCCAGTCTCTTTCACGTGTCCATCATTAATCGTCCGGGCCACAAAGATCGTTAGCCTCTCCCTGCCGGATCATTCGATTCCCCTCCTTTCTATTGAAGGTTCCCTCCCCTCCCTCCCTCGTCCTATCACTTTCTCTGACTGGCGAGGGAGCATGAGTGGAAGGGTGCTACTACTCCCTTGTCTTCACCTCTCTCTGTCTTTCTTCCCTTACTACTCGAATCGGCAACAACAAGTCAGTGAATCAATCTAGAGCCCCCTTTCCCCTACCCCCTACTATTCCCCCGACGGGGCCCAAGGATCTTTTTATGCCCCCGCAGCTCCAGCACCAACCTAGAAACGACTCATTTGCCTTGTTCGACCCCGCCACAAAGACAGTTTGTCACAGCAAGTCCCTTTCCATGACTGACAAGGGGTCAGAAAGAATGGACCAGAGACAAAAGTGTTTTCGCCATTCGGATTGATTGCCGTTTGTGCTATTGCAGGTTGCAAATGTTTTGGTTCGCAAAGAAAGACACAAAGACCGAGGTGTTGTAGCTGACAGATTAGAAAGATGCCCCATCCCCGCTCCCTTCAATCCATCTATTGTTGCGACCGAGAGCATCTTTCCACGGGGTCTCAATTCCCACTACTACTTCATTAATGATTAACGCCCGTGGCACAAGTACAACCGAGTCGAGATGATTCTAATGAGCAATGTGGCCTTGTCCTAAGTCCTCATTCTAGACAGAATTCTCCCCTCGAAAGCGTCAAGAATAATCAAGAACCCCATGTCGCTTCAGGCCCAATGAACTCTCACGCTAGTACAAAACGCAGCGGCGAGCGGGATATCCATCCAATTTCCTGTCTCTGATCTTTGAGAGCAACTGGCTACTGGCTATCAATCATCCCCACGAGATTACTGTAGTTCCGGTAGCCGGAAAGCGGCTCTCCGGAAATTAGATTACGCTCACGCGCATCCGCTCTACGTGTATACATTCACTTGATTTTTGGTCTACCTCTCCCATTTGTCAATTCTATCTAGCTTCTGTGTTAGACTAAAGACGAGAGATCATTAATCAATCACTCAGCTACTGACAGTACTATCGTATCAACAAAGCGCACCGCCCGAATCCCTCGGATGTGTACTTAGCTACCGTATCCACAGGACGACGAATGGGAAAAGTACACGCCACTTAGCTACCGTAGTCCTTGGATACGGTAGCCCATTCCCTCCACTCCCTTCTCCCGAAATCCTTGCTAATTATAGCCCACTAGCAGACCACCGTACCACACAATCACCAGTCGACGATTTCAGCCATTTTGGGCCCAAAGATCACAGAAAGCGTATCAAGGGAGGAAACTACCGTATTCCCCCGAAAATAATCAATCATCTAACCATGAATATGATACAACCCCACCGACTTCCGCAATTTTGCGATCATCGGAACTACCGTAAGCCCTCGAAAATACTCAATCAACTAACCACTATGGGGATGGGGGCGGTCGGGCCCTGTCCCGGCTCGAGCTGCAGTCTGGGAGCTGCCATCCAGGTACGAATGTGGCTCAGATAGATCTTGAGTGCGATGTCAGCTGACGATGGTCTTGCAAGGGCAGCAGGGATAGTGGGAGGCTGAGGAGGCGTCTCTCCCTCCTCCTCGTCCTCCTCCTCTCCCATCGATGCTGCCTCTCGGCCCACTTCAATCTCTCCTCCTCCTGCTGCTGCTGATGAGAATGCCTTACGACGCTTCTTCAACCCGGTAACCTGCAAATTTGCAGATTTAGAATCGATTTGAGGGGTTTGCAAGGGCGAAAAGGAGGAAGTGAAGATCGATTAGCCAGAAAGAATGATAAAATGAAGGTTGGTGAGGATTGGGAAGGAATTGAGCTTTGGTAGCTCAGAAAGTGCAGAATGGAAGGAAAGAAAGGAGAAAGGCGTGGTATCAACGGCCGAAATCTGGAGCGGCGGCAACAGAGCAATGAAAGAGAGGGGAAGAAGTGATAGATTCATGGGAAAGTCCCAGGAGAGGATGGGGAGGGAGGGGAGGGACTAGAGGAGAGCGACAGGAATAGCAGGATCAAGATTGGGGGAGAGATGAGGAGAGGAGAAGCGGAAGGAACCAAAGGTGAATCGATGGATCTGAATATGGGGAGTGCGAAAATTGTCTCGATCTCTCATTTCGCCACGCTCTCTCGGTTTTCCTGACCGGCGAGAGAGTACTGCGATATGAGAGGTCGAGACATTTTTGCACACCCCTGATTTGGATAGGCCCCTCGATTCCCCTCGCGCGCTTCCCCTGATCAATTCGAGACAGTCAAGAGGTCTCGCTTATGAAACTCTCGCTGTCCTCTCACATTTCATCCATCGCAATGCAATGTGTCTGTGGATGAGAGTCTCACATCTGGGTGAGAAGGCAACACTTCAGATGGCTAGGATCAGACTAGACAGACGATGTCGAGAGTCTCATTAGCGAACTACACGAGCAGGGCAAAACAGCCCGAGTTTATCCCTATCTAAGAGTAAAAGGTAATGGTGTATCCACGCCAAGCGATTTTACAGTGATAAGACAACGCTAGATAGGCTCTGGTAAGGCCAGCTATTAGTCTAGAGGACTAGGTACCAATGTAGGGGTAAAGTGCTGAAAGGAAAATAAGAGGGGAAGAGGAAAACGAGGTCTGTTAGGAGAGATGAACTGCGCGCGGGGTAGATCAAAATAGCGTCGTTAAGATGGCTATCTGACCTTCCCTTTCCTCCTGTTTCCATCCCTCTTTCCCAATTTGAGAGAAGAAGAAGAGTACAAGTGCGAAATGATCAGGCGCGAGAGATTGAGATTCCTTTCATCCTTACTTAGGTAAGGCTACCCTAGAAAGCAGCAGGGTATGTACTCCGTCAAATCAGCAGGCCTTACCAGCGGGTCCCACCTAGTGTTGTCTTACGACTGTAAAATCGCTTGACATAAAGCGAGGGGATACACCTTTACTTTTTCTTTTACCTATCATGGGCTTGCAACAACAAAAAAAACTACAAGACGGCCCTCCACCGGCTACCGTACCCTGATATTAAGTGCCAATTTCGATAAAAACGCAAAGTGGGGGAGAAGAGAGGTGCGCGTGTGGCTCGATCGAAAGTGAGAAGATGAGGCTCAATTAGACCATTCTTGCGCATCGCTCGATACCCACTCTTGAGTGGTGGTGGCAAGGTTATACTGAGAGGTTTGAAAGTATCTATGGAGACAACCCGCTTATGATACATCTAGGTGTAAGGAAGGCCCAGTGGCTATGCTTCCCCGGAAGCATGACTGAGCTTTACTTCTATAGATTCCGAATAGGGTTGGAGGTGGATAGTCATTCTTCCGAGGAACTAGAGGCTAAGTGAAAGTACAATATAAGTAAGGTACCGTATCCAGCAAATTCCTGATGAAGGACCCGAAAGGCATGCGAGCAGACAGACACCGTTTGAAGCGGACGACACTACTGACTGATCCCCCTCCCTCAACTCCCGACTCCACCCCTCAGGGAGGCGGAGTCTCGATCAAGGGGCGGGAGGAGGCAGAGGGCGAGAGGAGCTCCCCTCGCCCTCCCCTCCGCCCGACCACCTCTCCGCTAGGTAGAGTAAATATACGGTAGATTGAAGGAACGGCTGATAGAAGAGATGGCTGATGGGTGTGAATCTACTTCGATTCGGAAGACAAAGCAGGCCATTTCCCATCCCATCCACCTCACTCAACCTCCCCTCTCTTCCGCCCAACCCCCGTAATTGGAGTTCACGGTTGAGAGTAGTGGCCATCCCTTCCATCCATCCATCCATTTTCACTCCTCCATTATCCCCTCCCTTTTCCCTCTCCTCTGCCCGTAGAATAACAAAAACAAGAGAGGGAAGTATACGGTAGATGAATTGGTAGATGGGTGAAAGGTCCACTCGCAAGCAAGCAAAAAGCGAGAGATGAGAAATTACCGAAATGGCGCCGGCCTATTATTACCGGAGTTAGCCGATGCGAAGTGCGCCCTAACTTGATCTGACAGGCGAGAGGAGGGAGGGATGGTCTCGTCTACTCATTTCACCCTGTCTCTCGACTGTAAGACCACCGGAACAGTGGAGATCAGAGAGACGGGGGTCATTTATGACTGGAGTCGATACGCCTTGGCGGCCCCAGTCGATTGCAGAGTCTAGCTGCAATAAATCTCAATACGGAGGCGTGACAGACCAGCGAACCACGTGGACTCATCAGGAACGGTGGTAGTAAATGATAAAAAGGGATCTCAATTCCCATGCGGACATACGGGACCAAAAAACCGGGAAGTGAACGAACGTGTGAACGACAAAAGTCCATTGCTCTCAATCTCTGACCAACCCGGAAGTAGAGGTCCATAGTTACCGAAATTATGGTGAAATATCCCAAATTTCCCTTCCAATTTCCACCTTCTCCACTGTCGAATTTTGTATAGAAACAA
This sequence comes from Pristionchus arcanus, assembly GCA_900490705.1. Taxonomy (NCBI): domain Eukaryota; kingdom Metazoa; phylum Nematoda; class Chromadorea; order Rhabditida; family Neodiplogasteridae; genus Pristionchus; species Pristionchus arcanus. The sequence goes on from LS488063.1 coordinate 460,950, forward strand.
GCATTTTTCCCAGAGTATTGCCATTCGGAACTAGGAATTGCACAGCAAGGCTCCAACGGAACGCGCCACTATAGCTGCTCTGCCCCTCTCATCCTTGCTCCCCCTCTCCACTGGCATCTAATCAGTGGCCAACACGCGAGGGGAAGGAGGTCGGTCCTTTGTCTTCCCTCCTCCTCTCCCTCTCCTTCATCTCGGGAGATGGGTCAGCCCTAATGAGAGCAGAGAGATGGGGATGCATACAGATAACAGGGGAGTGCACGGTCACACCTCCTTTCTATGATATATCTGATCTACTCAAAGATTCATCATTTTTACTTTTCTAACTTCAGATAACGACCGCTCAGCTTCATTATTTGGGCAGGAATGACCCGATGGGAAGCCATTTCCGATATTGATCCTCCACCAGACTCCATCTCTCCCTTTCCTCGCGGAAGTAGTCTGGGCGCAGAAAAAGCGCCGAGAGGATCCATTTAGATTAAGCCGTCCTCCTTCGAAATCACGAGTAAACGAGGCAGATGAAGTTTATAGAAGAGAGCCTCTCCCTGCCTCCCCTCTCTTCCCGATTTAACGATTCTCACTCTGTGATTATAAACAGGCCAGATGGAGGAAAATACTGGTGGAGATCCAATGGATTGCAGAGAGGGGTTTTCGATCGCTGTTTTCTCATAGGAGACGGCCGAAATCCTTGCTTGTAATTGACGGGACGGACTCCCTCGGTATAGCTTAGGATGATGGGCAAGTTCAAAGTGCGCGAAGTCGATTCCACAGGGAAGAAGGAAAGATGAGCCTGGTCCTCGGACAACAACAGGTCTTTGATTCCACACGCTTCAGCGCGCCTTCCCTTCCCTCACTCCCTAATAGAGTAACACCCTCTCCAGTCTGCGTGAACTACCATCTTCCCGAGCTTGAAAAGCCCAATGGAGTAAATGAGAAGCAGCACTCGCAGTGTACTCGTCATTTTCCTGCCTATAATCGCCTTTCTCAGACGAGACAAGGCAACAAGGACGATTGTCCGAGAGAAATCGTCACGTTTTTGCAGTCGAATACCATATAAAATAGTCACTGGCCTAGCAGTGGGCTCCCGCAGGACTTCGCGTGCCTTGAGTAGGGGGTGATCTGTACCTTTACCATACCCAGAAAAGGTTGTGAAGTACATTGAGTCATATCGATACTGGCCCCTACTTCCGATACTCAACCCTTGAAGGAGTTCTTCGGGTCCATGACCAATACTGGCAGACCCTTTCGAGGGGCTGTTCTCCGCCCGTAATTACTCGGGTGGGATTGATTCGTAATGACGGTTAGATGGGACCCATTCATCGCTGATCCTTCCCATTTCCTCCCTCTCCCGCAATACTACTTTTGCGTCCCATTCCCCACAAAGCCCCTCTTCTTTTTAGCCTTCAGAAGGGAAGCGAAGCGAATCCTCTCTGAGATGCGCAGTCTCGATTGTCATTGGCAACGTGAGTGCGTTCGTTGAGACAGGAGGCTAAGTGGCTCTCTCAACTTTGCCTGATCCCTCGGCTTCCCTGACCAGCTAAGAAGCGATACTAATAGGGAAAGGTGGTGTGCACCTCTTCATCCCTCCCACTCTCTAGCTATCCATGTCTGGATAAAGAGCTTGCATTATTAGGAGAGGTGAGGATCTCTCATTCGAAAGTTGAAGCCCCTATCCGTGCACAACAAGATATGAAACGTGTTGGGCAGACATGATAGGATTAGGGGAAGCAATAACATGGGAGATAATAAGATTCAAAGAATCACAGCAAAGGTTAAACTTCATGGCCGGAAGCATGATATGAGAGGTCGGCCTCTCTTCATTTACAGTGATCGCTCGCTTTCTAAGAAGGTCTAAAATGAGGAAAGTATGCGCATCGTGGCAGAAAAACAGTGAAAAAGAGCACTGTGGAACGGCTTTCGGGTCCCAGGCATCGGTCATTCGAGTATCACCTCTTCCCGTACTCTTTCCTCTCTCTAATCTGTTAGAGAGTGGACATAATGAAGAGACAGCCGGTCCTTGCAGCCCCTCCTTTCGGCATATTCCTTTCGGTTTATTATGACCAGGGTGTAAGAACCCGAGAAACGTGATACCTCATAAAAACCGCTGCTTTTGCAGTCCGCCTACAAAAGCTCTCCAGAGTCCTGCTGCTCTCTAGCTCACTTCGTACGGATCTCGTGTTGGAAATATGGCAAAAACTTGAAAGTCGCACGATTTCCGCGCGTCAAACGCGGCAAAAAGCCGTTTAATGCGCGGAATTCACGAGTCGATGATGTCTCTTTCACAAGTTGTTGACGATCACTGAGCCAGCCGTTTATTAACTCCCCTTTACCCACCCTAAAAAGGGCCCCGACTCCGGGCGGAAAAGGGAAATACACCTAATTTGCGTGCCTTCCGTCTGCTTTCTCTTCGTTTCCCTCCATTTCTCAGCCTTTCTGATCGGAAATAGTGTGTGGAAAGAAGAGAGACAGACAGAAGATTGTTCTCGGGGCGGAAAGGGAGAAGATTTGGCTACCGTATACTCGTAATCGGCAGCGATTTTTCTTCACGCGGAAGAGCGGAAACGGCCCGGGAATAGATCAAGTGAGATGGAAAGGGGGGAATGGGCCGAGAAAAGAGAGGGATACGGTAGGATAATGAGTGGGTTAAGGCAAAGGAAAAGCGTAGCCTGAAGGCCCGAATTTTCGCGTGAACAGTGATGTCGAGGATGAAATCGGATATATGTACGAAAATTATTGAAGCGTAAGAGCTGAAGGCTTCAATCCAGGGATGAGCACTCTCTCAATTTCCACTTATCTCTCTTCTGACTTCATGAGACCAGTCGGAACGAAGAAAGAGGGAGATCGTCACTCTACTGGCAACAGTCGAGTGGGATTGCATCAGAGAGAAAGAGACCCTTGTCCAGATACTTATCCCCTATCTAGATCTGCCCTCTCCCTTTCCCCAGCTCTCTCCACTCTAACTACCTTGAAAATGACCGAATTGGAGAGGAACGCACTGAAAAATGGCTGGCCAGGTGGTCAATTGCAGTCGATTAGAAGGAGAAAGAAAGGAGGGCACGGGGAATATATTACCGAAAAAGTAGGGTAGAGGTTGGAGACGGTATCGCATTAGCGAGTCTGGGATCAAAACCGACCGCCCCTCGCAGGATCCGATACGGCAAATGATTGATTGCCGTTGATTATGCAATGTGGAGGGTAAACAACGCGCGCGGACCGACTCAGAGTGAAAAAAGGGGTGTGTGTTTGTTGGCAAATGAGAGAGAGGCCGAGATGGTGATCTCTGATCTGGGATTGGACAAAGGTAGGGTTGCCATTGGGTATGACCGCTTTTAACACAATTTGCTTCTTATTTATCGCCCTCGGACGAGAAAAGGGAGCCGTAAGACGGAAATCGAGCCTAACCTTATGTCGATTTCGAGCCTGTCTAACGCTATATGGAAAAACCTTGAATACGGTAGTTTAGTTGCTGACAGGCGTAAGATCTATAATAATCTAGGACTTCCCTGAGTCTGCGCAATTGCCTTTGAGTAGTGTGAGAAAGGGAGTCGAGATATGACAATGAATCCGCGCAATAAAGGCCTTATTCGAGATAAGGCTGATTTATCGAGAGGCATTGCACTTTATAGCTGAACTACTATGATTGTAGTTGGTGGACAAAAACGATAAAAAGTGGGATTAGTAAGAGTAAAATGAGTGAATTATGTCTTTCGTACGTGATGTTTCGGCTTGTGTTTCACTGAAACTCTCGATTCACGCACGTTGTTTGGCAGGAAATTATCCCGGGGATGTTTGCACAACAAGCCTCCTAATGAGGATAGTCAACAAGCGAGAGGATTATCTGCAAATCGAGGGACCAATATAGATTCATTCCTACAATCTAACACTATTTACAAGGGAGATAGATTCAAATGACAGTGTTGTCACTGTCTAGTAGGGTTGCAGGTTCGGGATCTGGACTACCTATTCTCTCTCGCACCAGACGTGTAGAGATTAGATAATAGCACATGTAAGTGAGAGATGTAAGGGGGCGCTACCCTATCCCTTCTCGGCCCACTGATTATTCACAGTGCACCCATCATTGTCCAGAAAGAATCACCTCTCGCACCTCCCAATCTGCTTCTATCGCCCCAGTCAGAGAGAGAGAGAGAGAGAGAGAGAGAGAGAGAGAGAGAGAGAGAGAGAGAGATAGCCCAAAGTGTCAACAAGTTGCGCACCAAGGTTGACAGCGCTGGGAAGGCACGAATAAAGCGCCCTTTGTCTATCGGCCACAACACATCCATCAAGTACTACGGCGCACGCGGCAACGGCCTACCGTATATCTCCCCCGGCTAATGATAGTAATCCATCTACCGTACTCCTTACTCAACGTATCTCTTACCATCTTTCCCTTCCGAGGGGATCCACTTCAACTAGACCAGAAAGTCTCCTCGACTATCCAAGTGATAGCGATACCGGCAAATTATAGTAATCCATCCAAGCCTACCGTACACCCTCTCCCTGATTTTGAGCAGGAATCCGCTTCAACTACTCCAAGAAGGGTCCCCCCTCCGCTATCAAAGTGATAGCGATACTCGTGTGTCGCCTTAGCACCTTCTTCCCCTAAGCACACAGTGGCTACCGTATTCGAGAGCCCTCAAACAAAGGAGGGGTTCCTCTCCCTCCCTCTCGACCCGCTATCTCTCAGAGGAAACAGTGGAATTACGGCACAAAGGATCGAGAAGGGCTGGCAGATCCCTGTGCTCATCAGTCCTTTCATCTCGGCGCCTATGCCGACCGCTCTGACCCGCAGAGAGCACGGAAATGAGGAGAGTCTCTTCCCCCGGCCACTGAATGGTCCGGGGTTAGTTATTGTGCGAGGGGGGAATCGAGGAGCGGGGCAACACGTTAATTGAGGTACATGGGTGAACAAAGAGACAGGAAGGGAATGGTGATTCGAGCCGTGTCCTGGACACTTCCCACTAGGTGTTGATTGACAGGCCGTGGACCTGGCCACCCAACAGTAGAAAGATACAGGTAGACGTGGCGTTTTCGCAAATTCTGTCTTCATTTCCAATAAGAAAGTGAGCAAATGCGATGCATATCTCCCTCAAGTTACAGTAATATCGGCTAGCGGATTACTCATCTAGAAATTTGATCTACTCTAGAGCCCCACTGCCTTCTTACTTTTCTTGCACCAAGTACTGGTAAAAAAACAGCCATATGCTGTGGAAAGCGAGTCTAGGACCCTCTAGATACAGTATTCTCGGCTACCGTATGGCTCGTCTAAAGACTACTCCTGGGACCCTTTCCATTCTTGCGCCAAATACTGGAAAAAAACAGCCATCTGCTGTGGGGAAAGAAGGGTGATTTTCATGCCAATTCGAATCGTACAATGGACAATGGAGATTGACATGCAGATAGGGGGCATTTACTGGAGGCGCCAGCGGGTAAGTTCTGTTTTAAGAATGGAAGGCTGGATCGATGCCAGGGGGAATTTATCGGAGAGATAAAGTAATCTCACTGCAAAATTTGCTCGTTCCCCTATATCTTTCCATGAAAACCGTATTTCAAATCCATCATGCTTATTACTTCCATAGTCTTAGTAAAGATCAGAATTCAGCCTTTACTTTTTCCCCTTGGGGCTTAGGTGACACCACTTTGCCTTCGGGATAGTAAAAGCGTCTGAGACAGTCGTAAACCTTTCGATTCTTCTCCTCGGTGAGTGACAGGAGGGAGTCAACACGCATTAGTTGTCCTGGCAATCCCAGAAGAGGGCTTACGAAAGAAATGGGGAAAGGGAACGACTGTACTATCTGCGGCTGGAATTCATCAGGACTTTCTTGGGGACCTTTTTAAAAAGAGCATAACATGATTTAGCAGTCAAACGCACTGACAAGAAAACAACAAAGGCAATAATTCCTCATTGGTGGAGCGGATGTACAGTACTTTCTATTCAATCCGGTGGAATCGCAACATCGCTGAGTAATATTTCCCTTTACTGTCGATTCAAGACTTTGAATAAAAACATTTCTTCGCTAAAGTTTCATTAGAGAGCGGGGGAAATACTTTGCCGATCTCGAAAGTTGGGAGGCTGTAAATCTTGGCTAAATCATTAAACGCTAAGGCTGAAGCTTTCGAGTGCAAGCCATTTGGACGACCGTATTGATGGATTTATGCGACGGGAGAAAGTAAACGTCCCGAATTGGTGCTTTACCCACAAAAAGGGAGTACAGCTTTATTTCTTTCTCGTATTTTCTGACAGAGAAGTTATGAAAGAAGAGGATAGTGAGCATGGAGCTGATTCAATCTAGAGGGGAGTTATTTGAGAAGAGGATTGGGGATTGTGAAACAACGAAATGTTTATTCGAGTCAGGATTTTTAGAGGCTAAAGTTATCATCACGTTCATAGAAAAGTTGCCAGACTCTAGAAGACGTTATGAAAGAAGGGGAAAGTGAGATGCCGAAATGAACGAACAAAATGCATTTCCACGCAAGAACGGATAGAGAAGGGAAGCGAGTCGGATTTCATTCCCTGCGCGCTTCTCTCCCCCTTTTTCGCCCCGCTCATTTTCCCGCCAAGTCAAGCGAGCAATGATCTAACCCTCTCAATTTCGCACACTCTCTAGCCCTTTCTGACCGGAAAATGGCGAAATTGCTCGGAGAACAACTCTCGGGTTATTGCCCCGGATACTCCACTCCCGGATTGGGCGGTAAACATGTGAAATTTGAGGCGCCTCACCGGATATAGGGGATAAGGGAACGGGAGGTCTCGAGGAAGGGAAGGACCATCCTCACAAAAAATAAATATTCGAAAAACGCGTACCTTAGTGAGGGATATGATCCACGCCGTAAGGAAGAAACCCATGCAGTCCCTGAATAAATTACTTAAATTGATCAAATCTCGGGCAAAAAAAACTTGATAACAATGTTGGATGCATAGTAATCATAGGCGTACAGTTTGTGACGATACGTAGCCAAAGGGAAGAAGGGATACGAATATCGATCGGGATGGTTCTCTCCTTTTCACTTACTCTCTGTGGTTAGAATGAGCAAGAGAACATGGGAAAAGGAGAGAGACAGACCGATTCCCGCTCAGTATACAAAGTGGCTGCGATCCTACAGGCGCAATGGGGGTACGAATCAATGGGTTATAGTGGGCAAAATCAAAACGATTTTCGATAGTTTACAGTAGATGCTTCTCCTCTCTCTCAGCAGAAATCCCGGTGGAAGAAACGATAGTTGGAAACTTCTTCAGGAAAGATCCGTAAGTGTATTTCATTCTTGCTTATATATAAAAACACCTCGATTTATGTGCTGGATAGTTGTTCCGGAAAGCGCTGCTTTGCTAGCTAAAGTGTCGCCCAAGGCGCATAATAAACTGAAGTCGGCAGAGAGAAAGGGAGGGGAAGTGAGAAATGAGGAAGTGATCGGTGCAAAGTCGACCCTGACTGATCCTTCTCTCTCCTTACGAAACGAGGTCTCTGCACTCAGAGAAACCGAGAGAGTGTGTGTATCTAATAGAGTTTGATACCATGGGCGATCTCATCCACTCTTCGATTCCCATGGTTCCATGTCTATCAGAGTAAACGAGGGACGGTTCGAAATTCGGAGGGTTTGGCGCCCCGCTGAGCCCTCTCAGTTGGGGTTCAGCCTTTCTCCCCTTGGCTCCCCTCCCCTTTCGTCCTTCTAATAAGGGCTGAGCGCGCGCACCTAAGCGAAGGTCCAGCGGGGAAATTTATTGCGCCGAATCGCGCTCAGAAACTTCTCCGAAACTCTCAATTTCCCATACTTTTTTAGCGGAGGAAGCGAGACAGGTGGAAAGGAGGGGGCTACTTGGAGGCAGGGCTGGGCAAAATTTTACGGTCTCTCGTTTCACAATGCTCTCTCGCCGGTTAGAGACAGCGAGAGAGTATTGCGAAATGAGAGATCCGTATTATTTTTGCCCAGCCCTGCTTGGAGGGGGAACTCACTGCAGAGTGTGGTGGGCCTGCAGCGGAAGCGGTCGCAGGTGGAAGTTTGAGCGAGGAGGAAACTGAAAATATTTGTGTTTTTGCGAAAAGTGGCGTCAGCATTCGGTGCACAAATGAGAAACGCGAGAAAGTAGGGGAGACAGCAGAGGAGTTATATCCAACAAAAAAGTGGTAAGGCCCCTAATACAGGTGAGCCTCCCCCCACCCCACTTCCAGTTATATCCACCTCATATATACCGTCGCGCCTCGGGCGTAGATAAATTATTATTATTATAAGGATAACGTAGTAGAGGATAAGTGTCAGCAATACGGACATGACGAAAGGAGAATTGATCTCTGATCTAAGAACTCAAAAACGATCGTTCAATTCGGAACAAATTCTTGCAATCTTTACACTGAGGCGCTTCAAAATCGGGGCAGGGGGGAAACGCTCTCGCTCTCACTCGGCCAAGTTATATACAATTATCCGCCATCCATTGATATCGGCCAAGTGGGTCATTAAAAATTATGATGCTGTTTGCTCGCAGATTTTAACGAGCGCCAGTTACGAAATATCGATTGACACCAGAGTTCTGGGAGTAGAAGTTCGAAAAGTTGAATGAAAGGGAGGTGGAAATTGGGAAAGAGCCAAAGATACGTTGTTTGCGCGTAGTTTCGACACTGATTGCATCGATTTCGCAAAGAAACGCACCCGATTTAGAGTGCACCCGAGAAGCACCGAGGCAACAAAGGAAAACTCATCTTAGATCCATTACTTTTTATGCCCGTTTTTGCTTGACCTACGTAGAGTGGTGTTTGATATCGATGCAATTTGACTCGCAGTTTTCCATTCGGACAGTATTTTTGTCCATTATTCCCCATATATTGAGCCAATTGTCGTTGTGCATAACTTGACAGTTCTCGATTATTCATACTATTTGGAGGTGCGACGGGCCGAGAGAGTACGGGAAGAGAGAGGCACCACATTCCGAGAGGAAGAGTGACAGAATCGTTGTGAAGTCGAATTCGAAAATGATGGGAGTGAGGAGAGCGAACGACCTTTTTTGAATGGGAGAAGGGTGATTTAAACCTGTCACCTACCTGACAAAAGGCAATGAATCAAGCGGAGAAAAGGGGGAGTTCGCAAGTCCTTTTTGAATCGTATATATATATATAAATCGTAGCGCGCAAGGACAGTGCAGTCTAGACGTATATTACACAATGAGAAGCGTATTATAGTGAAATACCCATCCATCAGTCCGATTGGATTTCATTGAGTGCCGCTCGCTCAAAAGTGTCTAGGGACTAACGAAAGTTCAAGTTATGATGATCTCAGAAAACTTGAAATAGACCCTAACATCAATAAGATGTGAGTGAAATGAGGAGAAGTCAATAAAATTGCAAGAATTGTTACGACTCGGCTCTCAAGGTTCAAAAAAGTTGGATGGTGCATGAAATGCGATAGGTCTACTAGAATCTACTCTTGAAATTGTACCAAACATCTGGTTGAAAAAGCTAGAGAACATGAGAAATGGAGAGAATTCGCCGAACTTGCTCGCAAAAATTACAATCTCGCAAACGAGTTCCGCTTTTTGTTGCTTGTCACGCGCGATTTCTAATCTCTGATGCTGATGAGGATGAAAACACACCTCGCGATTGGAGATGGAAACATCATGGTTCAGCAAGCTTTCCCGCTTTATTTCTGAACGCTCTCCTAATGAGGAACGCTCTCTCGTTTTCGATTGCCAACATATCGGGAAAATTTAAGCGTATCCATGTGGCTAACTGCTTTATAACGATGAGTATGGAAGAAAATGGGCCATATAGGAAACACAATTGTGCTCATTGGGATTCTCTTTTTCGATATATCGAGAAAATGTGAGCAAAACTCGTTGGAATTGAGAATAGGCTAGATTCAAAATAGATGTCCATAGTATGAAATCGGATTCACTTTCCGGCCTCGGATCATTCACGCAGGAAGAAGGCCTAATTAGCCACCTCACACTCATTTCCCATTCCGGGGATAATCCTACCCCCTTTTTATGCAAATGCCAGTCCATTTGATGGCAATCTCTTGGATCCCATTCACTGTCCATCTACTTTCTGGGGCAGAGAAAGAGGAGGGAACGGGTGGAATTGAGAGAGGCAGAAGACTACTCCCATTTGCGCGCTCCTGATGCGGCAGAGTGATTGTGCTGGAACAAAGGAAGTGGAGGGAAGAGATAGAGTGAGACGAAATTTTACGGTCTCTTATTTCACCGTGTTCTCTAGTCGGTAAGAATTGTGAGAGAGCTTTGAGAATTGATAGACCGTGAAAGCACAGGATATGAGAGAGGGAAGATGGACTGGTAAGTGGGGCTTGGGGTACTGTAACGATTCCTTCCCGGAGGAAGATGTGGTGCGGATCTGTGGACAATGGGGCTGAGAATGGGGGAGATTTATGGAGAATGAGCTTTGCATTTGAGAGCCATATGGAGTGGTAGCGACAGAAAATGGCTAGAGTGATGGCGAAAGAACGGCTGAAAATCTTGATCGTCAATATCTACTCAAAGGGATTCGAGAAAAGCAGCAAAATCTTCGCAAGAAACCTGGTGAGAATTCTTGATAACAATGTTTGCAAGACATAGTAATGATAGGCCTTGACTACGAATAAGTTGTGATGTGAAAAAGAATACCAGAAGAGATCAATTGGGCTTTCCGCTCCAAAAAAATATAGCTTAAAGGGGCCCGGATTTACCGGATGTTTACGGATATCGATAGGCTATAATCTCTCTCCTATCTCTACGAATCAGAAACGCTATATTGGTGAAATATAAGAGGAAATAAGATTTAATGAAATAAGGTAAGAGACGAAGTTGAGTACTATTGCTTTCTGTGCATACCTCCCAGAGTCAATTGTTTGAGTTCTCGAGAAGAAGACTATGGATGCTTCTCGCACGATTTTTTTGTTGACCAATCGGGGAATGCGGCCGGTCTTTGGTTCGACACTCCCAATCAATGCACTCTGGGTGGTCTGAGAAAGCGAGAGAGAATGTGAACTGGAGAGACGAGGACCTCCCTGATCACCTCCTTTGATCTTTTGCCAGCTGATCAAACAGGCGTCAAAAGTTGTGCAGATGCGCTGGAGGCAGTTGAGGTAGGGTAAATTATGGGCTGAACTTAATAATATATCTATCATCGGAACAGTACGATTGAATCTCAACTGCTAATGAACACAAGGTGCACAAGAGAGTGGTGCTGGTAATTCCAAGTGAGCAGTAGAAGAAGGGATGAATTATGATACGATCCTCGTAATATCTCAACGGAACAGAACTAGTATTTGGAATATCTCAACGGAACAGAACTAGTATTTGGATTGAGGCTGAACGAAGATATACATTTCCCGTTTACTGATATGATCAGGCGAGACCATCAAAGGAGTCAACAATCCCCGAGATTTGAAAAAGTCCAGTGGAATTATTAATGATAGACCTACAGGCAATTCTGGAGCCTAACAATAAGTTTAGTGCGAAAGTAGAATGGGCATAGGGCGAGCACTATGCACAGTACCTCTGACAGAGATCACTTTCATAACATTTCAACTTCGAGCATGGTACGCGTAACGAAGTGATTCAGCCCCTCACTGATTGGCTTTTTGAGGGAGGCAACATGTCTAAACTGATTGCAACTTCTAACTCGCTCTTTCACACTTTCTGAAGGATTGTGAGCAAGCATAGGTGAGCTTGAAATCAGTGACTGTCGATATATAGTAAGAAAATGAGAGTCTTCTGACCATAGGAAGGGGAAGAGTTGCAACACCTCGTCATGTTTGAATAAGCGTAATCAGGCACCTCGTGAATAACAAGGAAGATATCACAACAAGATCGTAAGCAGTCTCTCCATTTCCCCGTGCTCTCTCGCTCTTTCTAACTAGAGAGAAAGCAAGGAGAGACTTCACGAGAGAGATGCATTGGCCTCATTTCGAATGAGGCGTGGGCACTATTCCGAGAAGGAAACGCCTTGCAGGATACAATTCCTAACTCGTGATTCTGTCTCTGACTATAAAATAAGCAAAATGGAGACAAATAAGCTTGCAAAAACAACGTGCGATATCGCAGGAAAAAGGGGAAATTAATTGTCTCGAATTGTTCGGAAAAGAGCAGCGAAATGACGTTGCCGACGTGCGGAAACTTTGCCCTGGAAATGATAACAAACTCTCTTTTCCCTTCGTGGTTGAGGTGCTTCACAATAGAGGTGTGCAAAAAAATTCTGGACCTCACATTTTGCCATACTCTATCGCTCTTTCTGACCGGCGAGAGAGCGCCTGCTTCACAATAGGAACGGAACGGGGCAAATAACAAATGACGAAGAATGTACTGGTCTCTTCTGTTGCCTTATCTCTCACCAGGAAGAGAAGCGATAGGGCATTGCGAAATGAGAGATTCATCCAAATGACGAACGGGCGATGAAAGGGCAGGTATTGTTCACGTTGAGGAGGAACGTAATGGCTGTTTCCATTACGCTTTTCCGGCTTCAGAATCAGAATTAATCAGGTGTCGCGAAACCGCCCTGATCAGGAATTAGGATGTAGAGAAGAGATGAAACGAAGAATAGGACTAACATGATGGAGTCTAACTAATGAAGAATGGTTTCCGGCTGGAGAGCAGTGAAAAATCGAGCAGATATGTAGGAACCGATACTCTTTTGATCAGATCAGAAACAGCTAGAGAGCAGGGAAACAGGACAACCGAAAAGAAAAGTAGTCCTTCATCTCTCATTCACCGGTACCAATGCTCTTTCTCGAATTAGAATGAGCTTGAGAGCAATGAAAATTGATATAGACAGATGATAGATTGATAGAGTAGGGGCAGTCAAAGTTGGAGAGCAACGAAGAAGAGGGGCAGAACGGCCGAAAATTTCCCCACGTAAATATCGTTCGATTGCAACGTGGGAGCGCGCCGCCGATGAATTGGACGGAAATGGGATGCGAAAGGGCGCTGAAAACGCCCCTGGTGACGGACTGTCCTTGTATACCCTCTGGTTGAGAGTCAGAGTATATGAGAGAGTATGTGAAATGCAGCGAGTGAGAGGTGTGAAAGCTCTATAGCCTGTACGAGTGAGGGGGTAAACTGCGTAAGCGGAGGCGCAAAAAGAGGGGTAGATCAGAGAATGGCCCAGATGGGAAGCCCAGATAGCAGGTAGAGCGGGCCAGTAAGCGTGAAGGAGAGAGGGCAAAAACAGTAGTGAACAAAAAGAGAAGAGTTCGAGATAGGGCTGTTGTGAAATGGTTTGGCCGAAAAAAACGAAGAAAAATGAAGGTATTCCGTGCGATTTCCAATAGGAAACGTGATCTGGGCGAGAAGAGGGGAGAATCCAAACACTTCCGTGTGTTTAGATAACTGCAAAGCGGGCCATCCTCACACTGTACTGATTGGCCAGCAGATCAGTGCTTTGGCAGGGGAAAGGAAAGATCTCGAGATCACGTACGCTATAATGCAAACAAATATGCGACTATTTCGAGAATTTGAGGGGCTAGAGAAGACGAGAGAACATGGAAAGCGAAGAGAGTCAGAGTGAGGTGTGAAAGATATGCTGGCTGCACCTAATTTCCACCTGCGGACAGTTTTGCAGAGGCATATCATCACTTTTTTGCAAAGAAACATGCTCTAGATGTAGTGAAAATTGGCAGTTGCACTTACCTATCGTCACGTACCTCAAAATATATGCAAAACATAAACCCCTAGCGTTGAACGAAACAGCGTAGTGGTAAATGTATACAGTGATGCGCGCCGGCCTACGTGGGCTATCGCAATAGTGCAAGAGATCAGATCGGCCCGGTTCTCTGTCTTAGAGAGAGAGGAAGAGTTTATTACCGTCGGACCATTTTATTGGTCGTAACCCTTCCCTTGCACTAGGGCGGCAGTAATCGTCTGATCTCTGGAGATGTTCGAGATCTATTTCTGATTAGAGAAGGCGAGAGAGTATGGGAAGTGGAGAGATAAGAGAGGCAGAGGAGAAGAGGGAGAGGTAGAGAGAGATAAGAAACGGTTGATGCGAAATGGACTAATGAAAGAGGCCGCGCACGGTACGGGTAGGTCGTTCCCTCCTGGTATCTCCCCCTTTTTTGCTGATACGACAAAGTGCTTGGGTGGTGGTTCATCCACCAAAGGAACAGTGGGGGGTCCGCTAGTTGTCAGTTTCATTGAATTTTTGTGTTTATTGCACCTCCAGCAAGAAGTATGCGAGCAAGGAGACAACTTTTGCTATTGTATATTGAATGTTTAGGTAGTTGTGAATCTGAGGGACTCGGCGTATCAGAAATAGTATCTAGGTGACGTGAACAAGCTCTTGTTGTTAGTCCTGATATTCATTCTGAGTAGTATATATATCAGAGATGGAGATCAGAAACGCGCGATTCCAAAGGTGTTTGTACAACATCTCGCCTAGCAGCCAATGCGGGAAAGAGTGGCAAATGAGGAGAATCGGGAAACGAAAACTACTCAGTAAGGGCTAGACAGAAAGAACGGAGATGAAGATGGATTCGTTTCTTTAGTCAATCATTCACCAGTGAGGGAGATTACTTGAGGTACTAGGAGGAAGGTAACCTACCCTAGAAATCATTAGGCCGTAGGGTATTGTAGTCCGTCTGAGATAGCGTTGTCATATCTCTCGCTTGACATGGATACACATTTACTTTCACACTTTTCTGGGTAGAAGTCCTTTCCCAAATTGTAATCTTACGAAACAAGTGCATATATTAACGGAGTTGAGAATGGTGCATCCATGCCAAATGATAGTAGAGTCGTGTGAACGCTACCCATAGCTACCCATAATCTACAATGCGATCGAATGCTTTCTAGGGACGGATACCGATTCAAATGTTGATGTGGCTTATTACGCAAACAAGAGAATGATGAAAGAACTCATCGGGTCTGATGAAGAAAAAATGAGAGAATCGTGCAATAGTGCTATGAAAATGTTCATTTACAGCCGCAGCACGCACACATAGAAGGTCCTCGCTGCGTCATCCCTCTATACTACCCAGCAATAAATTGCGCGAATGAATTACCCAGACAGGGGGAATAAATGACCAAAGTGCTCGTGTGCCTGTCACAATTTTGAGTAGTCACGTAACTTACCGGAAGGGATGAATTCCAGGTAAGGGAGGACAGGAAATGGAAAGAGGTCTAGTTCTGATGGATTGGACTAGTAGTGCAGAAATGAAAAGAGCAACTGAATTCGGCGAATCTTCCGTATAGTGTGGAAAGAGCGGGAGAAAGAAGGAAGGGTGGCACGGACGATGTTATTGGCTAAATCAGCAAAGGCTTAGAGGACGAAGGGAAAGATGCGAATGTCATGGGGTGGTGATTATTTTCGAAAAGCTGGATACGGGTAACAACACCCGGAGGTGCTGAACTTGAGGTTGTTCAGTGTTCAGTGGTAATGTCATAGTGTCTGTCATAAGACAACGCTAGGTGGAATCCGCCGGTAAGGCCAGCTGTTAGACGGACTACAATACCATGCGGTAACGCTTCTAAGGTAGGTTACCTTTAGCAACCGAAGTCACTACCAGCTCAGAGGGACCGAGAATTTGGATATTCTCAAGATAATGAGCGTGTGGGAAATGGAGAGAGTAGACAAGATGAGGATTCTCGGGTGGAAGAAGTGGAGGAGTAAATGAGTAAAGAGGGGCGAAATCGACTCGTCGATCATTTTATGTCCCTGCTCCCTAATTTCCCTCGCCAAAGAGTGCACTGAGTCTCAGGGAGTAAACGACTATTCGTCTCTTCAATCTCCCTGATCACTGAGGGTGGAAGGAAGGTGGAAGGAGGGAGACGAGCGGTAACTAATGGATAATAAAACCGATGAGGAGGAGATTTCGTCCCTCGATTAGTGGAGGGATCCAAGGAGAAGGGTGAAGGACAAGGAATCGCCTACGCGACTATTCAAGGGACTTGAATAATTGCGGTTAAGTACGCTACAATTGATTCAGTTATATGATATGCGATGTGTACACACCGATCAAAAGAAACTTGTGCATGTCCCGCGCGTTGAATAATACGCTGCAGACGGAACTACCTTTACCATATTTAGTACGCAACCAAGAGAAAGGAAACATAATGAAAGAACTCCTCAGGTTTGATGAAGAACGGACTTTGTGTGGACATAATCAATAACCGTGGTCTTTTGGTGATCAGATTGTATGAGATCTATAAGAGTGCTTAATTATCTTTTGTCTATGGGTGGTAAATCAGGAATATTATAATGATGATGACAATAGTCGATAAGATAATCAAATCATATGAGGAATCGGGAGCGGAGATAATCATCATGGTTATAAGTAGACCCATGTGCTCATCTCGTGGTTGGTGCAACCACTGGTCTCAGAATTTTCAGCGAATGAATAAATTATTGTTGTCACAGCCCGCCTAGAGTTGAAAAAAGCCATTCACTTCGATGTATCCTCTACCACAAAAACGATAGACGTCGTAGATGGGCATCGTATATTTCAGTACTAACGTATCGCGAAAATAGAAAAAAAACGATAAATTAACAGTAGCCCAACGAAGATCGACATCTAGGCCTAATAATGCCGAATATTTTCGGATTTGCTTACAATTGTGACTCATTCCTAGGGGTATATATGAGTAAAAAACGTAATAGGGCAATCATCGATGCGTTATAGGTATAATAATTGAGTTAATATTGCCACCGATGCATGATAAAGGCAAGTTATTTTGAATGTTCTGGGGATAGTGACTCAATTCGAATACGGTAAATGCGTGTGAGGGAGCGTGATAATAATGTCGAGTTTTGTTCATATCACCTATCAATGGGTGTTTGTGTCTGAGGGACTGAGCATGGGCCTATTTTGATATTTCGATGGAATGGCGTGGAAATTCAGGAATATCAGAAAGTTGTGTTCTTTCGGGGCGTAAACGTCAATATATTTGGCAGAATCCGAATAAATCAGAGTATATCAGTCGTAGAGCAATGTCGAACTGATCAGGATAAGAATAGGGAACTGAGAATCTAACAAAAAGTGGGAACGAACAGGCTAACCAGCGTGGCGGAACTTAGATTTCAGAGCTTTGCTCGCTTCCCTTTGACAAAGTCCGCCGCCAGTGCCTGCTTATGAATGGATAATGAGGCTGTTTCCACAAGCGACCAAAGAACTGAGAAAAAGGGCAAACGCCTTATGGATTGGTCTCAAAGTTGTGCAAAATGGTGCAAACAAAGCTTTATCGGGGCTGCAAAGTCAAAACATTTTGCAGATTTGGTGGCTTTGATTCAATTAAAAGTTTGAGCCTGCAACCGCTCCTACTATTGCTTCATAATGAAGCTAAGGTGACGCCATTAGATTAGAGGCCCGGTGTGCTATAAAGTGGATGAAATGAGGAAGGACTAGGAGAGGCAGGCGGAATGACACGTATAATCACTGGGAAAATAGTGGAAGGGATGAAGAGAATGGAATCGGTGAAAAATATAATTTCAAAGAATATAATGGTTTTATTGTCACGTGGTTGTTTATGCAATAGAGTAGAGTTTTTTTGTTAGTTTTGCTTATTTCATTAAAAAAAATTATTTCTGATCTCCTGTATTTGAGTCTACATCTTCGTATATTCGCGTTTAAAAAATTTCAGTTAGCATTTTTATAGTAGCCTTTTAGAAACTTACCGAATACCGAATACGAATTTTACCTTACCGAATACGAATTTTAGAATCTTATCCTCATTCAATGGATTAATCGAAAATTCATCGATTCATTACCATAATGACCCTCAAGCGACTTATCTAATTAGTTTTACTACAACTTCTCTAGGAGCCCAATGAGTCTTATCCCGGAAAGCATCGAGATTGGCTTCGTTCTAAGTCTTTCCATGAAAGATGCGCGCTAACGAATCCATATCACACGATTATCCTAGTTTCCAGAAACATAGACTAAGATAGAGAGATGAGATAGTGAAGAATGTTGGACATGGGATTCGCCCATCTGACGTTAAATACCATCTGAAGTTTGATTAATTTTTGATTGATCGCGCAATAAGAATTACTCATTTGTTATTTACCAATTACATGCCCCCTAGCGCGGTCCCTTCTTGTATTCTATCACCTCGCTTGCTAATTGTTCCCTCTTTGACCCCACACCCTTTCCTCCCCCGTCTCGTCCTCACCGTCCCTCCTCCTCCTCCTCCCCCGCTCCCCGGTCCTGTCATTGGCAAGCACCTGCTAGACGCTTGGGAGCCGAGAGATAACGGGAAATGAAGAGAGTATGGCTTCTCTGCCCTTCTCCCTCCCCGTCTCTTCCCCTCCCCCGCGTTCCCTCCCCTCCTCCGCACTGACCATCGAACAGCAGACCCCTACCCTCTACCCCCTATCGATACCATCTCTCTCTCCCCTCTCTCCCTCCCCTCTCACTCTTCTTCAACCCACGTGGTCTTAGCCCAGCCGATCCCTACCCTCTACCCAAGCCGTCATCTGGCCCAGACCAGCCTCTCCTCTTTCTCTCTCTTCTCTCTCCTCTCCACGTTTTCCATACCCTCGCGATGTACTACCCGACCGTTGCCTGAGAGACCCGCTTTACTCTTTCCCCGAGAGAGATACCTCTTCTTATTACGATCTTACTTTAGTTCAAAGTCGTGAGCTCAACGAGCGATTAAATTTGCAGTTTGTTTTCCTTCTTCTTTCCCTCGTATTTTCAAATGTATTCTCCCGCGCAAATTCTCTCCCCTCCCCTCCATCCCTCCTCTCCCCCCACGTGTTGTCCCTCTTCCTCGTTATTTTGAGACAGGCGTTCAAAACATCCGTACCTCCATCCTCCCTCCATCTCTTTCCTGTCGATATGTCCCTTCCCTCGAAAGTGTTATCATTGAGAGGCGTCCATACATCTTCTTATCTCGAGTAGTCATTCATCCCTGCTGGTCTTGTTAGAACTCACCGTGTTTTTATAATGGGGAAGACCTCGTTACGAAAGTTCGGGTGCGAATGGCATTTAATCCCTTCTATAAATAGAGTGTTTTTGGGGAGAAACGTGAGAGACTTTTCTTGCAATCATCTCACACCAATCTCATCCATATCTCTAGTGTTGATCTCTACACCATGACCTCGTTCATTCGACTCATTTCTCCTTTTTTGTTCACTTTTCTCTGAATTTTTTTTGTGAATAATATGCAAACTATTCTCTCTTTTCGGTCCCTTATGTTGTTATGGCATAAAATCGATCCAAATCGAATAGTCTAGAGGATGGTGAACGGATATGGGAAGAGGAAGAGCATATAATTTGAATAGACTTCCCAATTCTCCCCACTCTTCTTTACTTTCCCTCCCTCTCTTCCTTCTCCTTCCTCTCTTCCACCCTTCCCCTTCTCCCGTCCTGGTGTCCTTTACCCTCTGGCAGAGACGCGCTGTCCACTCGTCGCACCAGGAGAGAGCATAGGTAATGAAGAGAGCTGGCGTCCCCTTTCCCTCCCTCCCGCTCACTGGCTTACCTCTGATAATGTGCTCTGCAATATTGATATCTCCTTACCTAGCAGAGATTCTGGTGTGTTGTTCTCGCGAGATAGCTCTCCTTATCCCGTATACCGATCATTTCTGATAGTTACGCGTCCTTGTGTTGACATGCACGCTTTTCTCTCACATTTGAATTACAATTACGATTTGAATTCAATTCAATTCCATTATTTGCATATTACAATTCAAATAATTGAACTGAATTTCTTCCACACTCGCCTCTTGTTGTATTCATTATTATTTTATATTAATTGACAATATATCAGGTATGGATAAGCTCTTGGAAGAACTCAAAGCCCAGCTGGATTCTCACGTCGTGGGTACTTTTCGCCCTGCAGCTAAGCCAAAGGCTCCTCAATCTCCCATTGATGATACCCTTCCCTCCGTCCCTGGAAGTGAGTAAGAGCATCTAATAAAGAAGGCACTATCCCTCCTTTTCCTTCCTCCAAACCCCACGTGATGTCCTTTACCCTCTGGATGCCCGAGAGAGACGCGCACCAGGTAAGAGAGCATGGGTAATGAAGCGAGCAGGAGTCTCCCATCTCCTCTCCTCTCGCTTACCTCTTCTAATGCCCTTCTCTCCCTGCAATCCTGATAAGGACTAGTGTTCTCGTGACATACCATTCCCCCTTTCCTCTTCATTTCCTAGCAGTAATCCTTTGTTCTCAAGAGAGACCTCTCCTTATATCGAGAGCCGATCATCTCAGACAATCACACGTTCTTGTGTTGGCATGTACACTTTTCTCTCGCATTTTTTTATTATTATTTTCTTTTTATTGACAATATTTCAGCTTTGCAAAAGATCGTCGAAGAACTCAAAGCCAGTATTGATTCTATCGCCGTGGGCACTTTTCGCCCCAAGACCAAGCTAACACCTCCACAGTCTCCTGACCCTGCTACCCCTCCATCGCAGCTTCCTGCCCTCTCTGAGGTTTCATTCGATACTGAGGTAAGCAAGTAGCTTGATATTGCGACTCTACTCGTTTTGCACTACTATTTATGATAGTATTAGTGTCGGTATGATTAGTATTAGTACCTGGCGCAAATGAGAGAAGTCGGTTGAATTTGTGCAAATATCTGATTATTTTCAGGTACTGCCCACTACTCAAGCATTTACTCAAGTAGATCTCGCTGTAGCAGTGTCGCAAGAAGAGCCTTTTGAGCCTGAAGAGTCTGACCCGTTGACTCCGGAAGAACGTAAGTCTTTCACCTACATAAAAGGATATTGAACTTTATGATATGTATATGCTTTGGCAAAATTCAAGGGAGTATTAAATTAGCATGGAACTAGGGGAGAAGTAATTTAAATTCCTTGTAAATACTCTAAAAAAATATTTCAAAAAGTGACCACTAGGGTCGATATTCACAATGTTTGAATTTTAGACCCTGATCCTTGATCTCGCGTATTTCATGATTCGGATTTCAGCAAAAAGTAATAACCAATAGTATCGATCTATAAAGCGAGAGAGTGTTTCTAAAGAGGAGAGTCCCCCTACATGCCAAGCAGAAGTCGTCTCATTTGCATATTTATGCAATATTGTACGAAGTTTGACAAATCAACTTCAATCATAGTGTTTCGGTTTAGTTGCGTACATTTTTAATCCAAAAACATTGTTTAGCCTCGAAAAAAACGTTTGTAAGACAAGAACACGTTGAATAATCAGTCCTCGATAGGCCTCGTTTGGTATACTCTAACGATTTTCCATTAACTTTCGTCCAATTTCGCCGGTGTTTCGCCTGGATTTCTATATTTTTTATATGTATATTTACATATTCCAATTTTTTATGAGGATGTCCACGTGCTTGACCCCTATCAGAACTGATTAGGCATGAATTGAACTTCATTCATGCAGAAATCGCATTGCCAGAACAGAACCCATTTCGACTCAGGGGTGTCCTAGCTCAGTTAGCTGAATTTTCAATTTTTCATTTAATTACCATAAATGAGCAGGTCATCTGCTTCTGTCAGAACTAATTTCCGATTATTTTTTACTTAACCGGAGAAAAAAGACTGTTTCAATCCAAAATTCACTCAATGTGCCTGTGCTCAAAAAAAAATTCACTCAATGTGCCTGTGCGTTGTAGTTTGTAATTCAACAAATATAGATTCATCAGAGTGTGTAGACTCACACATGAACGGTTTTTAATAAAACTTTAGTCTCATGCAACGTTTTAATGCGAGAACATGTCAAATAATCAGCCCTCGATAGGCCTTGTTTGGCTTTTGGCCTCTTTTCGATAGGCACGCATGCGTACAACAGACTTTGTATACAAATTCAAACTTTCAAACATTTCCTTTCGTATTTGTTCCAGCTTTTGAATGACATTATGGCCCTTTTCGACAAATCCTAATTTTGAAAATAAAGAGATCAATATTTTGCGTAGGTTGATGAAGTATTAGCCCAGAGCGACGAAAAAATTCGGTAAATGCCTAATAATTTCCACACAGTGCGTCAACGCATCGAAATCTGCACATCGGATGTCGAGCAGTTGGAGGAAGAAGTGGCTGAGCTCAAAGAGGTGCGTCCATTTTTCGCAACGACACTTTTAATATTAATCTGATTAACTTCAGAAGGCCGAACAATCCACACGCGTCATTGACTCTCCTATCCTCACGCCCATATGCCGTAAGTGACGACTTTTGCATTAAGGAATATTTTGTGATGTGTATATCTCTATTTTACATAATAATAGCTCATTTCAATGCACATTTTACAGATGCGGAGACCGTTTCCGAACTGGCTGGTGCTCTAGTCGGCAATCAGAACGCGGTGGAATCCATGACCGAAGTAAGTTATAGTCAGGGCAGATCGGCAAGCATCTCTCATCTCACTTCCTCCCCTCTGACTCTTCTCGAATGAGAACTATTTATCAACATGTTCTCTTACATAACAGTTGTCTCTCGGGTCATAAAGTTCATATTCGACATAGCGCCATTTGTGGCCAAGAACCTCGGCAAACGGTTTGCTTGGTATAAGTGACGTCACAATTATTTATGAGCCCGTTTGCGTAAAAGTCGAACACAGTTCGTACAGGGTAAAATGTCACTTCCCAGAAAAAAGCAGTTTTATGTACTGTACAAGGTGCTTAATAACCTAGACCATTTCATTTTATATGCAAATCGATATTTCGGTAGTTACAAATGATCAAAGATCAGGCCAATTTTCACCTTTTGTGTTCTAGCGCCAGAACGGTTATAGATATTGAAAAACTTTGTGTAGAGACTACTATTCATTTTTCATGATAAAATCAGAACAATTTTTGAAATTTTTAATTTCACGAAAACCACCGTGGTAGCATCAATATTTAAGGTGTGAACAATTAGTGCAAAATTTAATTCATTGGGGAACGTTAGGGATATGAAAACAAGATTTTCTACGTCGGTAGTTCGCATAACTCTCAATTCCAGCTGAGATATGAATTAAATAGTGGCGCAACTACGAAGAGACGGTTGGCTCCGTCCATTCCCTTCCCCTTGCGCAGGATGGTA
>LS488063.1:493123-516014 GCA_900490705.1 Pristionchus arcanus
GTGGCGGACTTGAGGGGAGAGATCTGAATGGATGACTTTCGAAAAGTTCGATAATAATATTCATAGTTTGGTGATACTGTAAGTAGTGATTACCTCGCGGGCGCGGATCTTCTCAACGAGATGCTCGACAGTGTTGAAGGTACCGGCAAGAGCGAGGGCATCGGCGAAGATATCCTTCATCTGAGAGCGGACGGATTCCTCGTGAGACTCCGAGTTGCATTCCTGTAATTACAATTGTTTAGTGATTTGACTAATTAAGATCGAAATAGGATGTAAAACCAAAGAAATAACTAATCACCTTCTGGATCTTCTTGATTTCTTCCTTGGTGGCGAAACGAAGAACCTTGACGATTCTGGCCATTTCATGAGTGGCAGCCAGTTCGATTCCCTTCTCCTCAGTCTCCATCTTGACAATGACCGACTTAATGAGACGAGCGACTACTTCGTGCTTGTTCTTGATCTCGGGGAAAGGAGATTCCTTGAGGAGAGATTCGTCTCCGGTAGCAAGGAACTTCTCCTCCTTCTTCTCCCATTCCATCGAATACAGAAGAGTTTCCTTCTTCTCACTCTTAGGGGCAGCGATTCTCTTGTTCTCCTTGTTCACTTCAATCAATCTCATGTTTCCAGAGACGAAAGTGGTGAAGAAAGTCTCCTGCTCAGAGAGGGGAGCATACGAGTAGACAGATCTGAGTTCGACCTCCTTGATTACGAAACGGGAAGGAGTTCCGGCGATACGGTAGTTGAAGACGGTGGATGACTCGATATTACGCTCCTCTCCGTGGTACTTGTCCTCGCAAGAAGGGCACTCATCTCCGAAACGGAAGTTGTATCTCTGTCCAACACGACGAGAGCATTTCTCGAAGTTGATCGACTTGGTGACGAGAAGCTCAGACTCCTCACGGCGAGAAGAAGACTCGGGAAGGACGGTGTAGACAACTTCGCAATCTCCCTCGAGGGTCAGCTGAAAAAGACAGTTAAGTAAGGGCAGAGTTGACTAACGAACAGATTGTTATCAGTAACTTTGTGACGAAATAATGACAAAATGAATGAATACCTCGGGAGCTGTGAAGACGTTTTCCTTCTTGGACTCGAATTCGTTGTTGAAACGAGACTCGACGGAGTTTCTCTGGGCGAGGTTGACCTACAAGGGATGTGATTACGATGATTTTCGACCAATCTTTCAAATTACGCTAGAAACATAGCGACAAAACTTTTAAACAACAGTACCTGGAGCATGTTGATGTAGACTCTCTTGATGTTCATTGACCAGGGGAGATCCTCACGGTCGAATTCGATCTCGGAGACCATTCCATTCTCGTAGCGGAAACGAACGGGCAGACGAAGAGTACTGAGGTGCTCCTGAGAATGATGTGATAACAGTAGGTCACGACAGCTGTTGGCGACACAAATTGAAAGCTACAACTTTGAAGTACTGACACCAAGGATACTGTAGTGATCTTACCTCGTTGAGTTCGATCTCCTCGAAAAGCTCGAAAGGCTGGATCTTCTTCGGCTCGACAACTTCCTTCTGGAGGGAAGCGACGCGGATCTTCTCGAGTTTCAGATGAGCGACAGTCTCGGATTCGGGGAAGGAAAGAGCGATGAGGGACTTGGCACGAGCTGCCGACTGCTGAGAGCCAGGGACGGGGAGGCCATTGGAAACCTGCAAATATACGATATTTTCATTTTTTTGGCAAACGTCGTGCTATTCATAACAAAGCGTTGAAATAAGGTACCTGGGATTCGAGGTGGAAACGGTACTCGTATCCGACCTTGAACGATTCGACTCCGTCGACGGACTCGCGAAGTTCATGGTTCCACCTGGAGAATATTGTAGGTATACATCGGTTTAGCAAGAAAGGTAGCGCTGGGGAAGAATATTACAATAGGGTACGGTAGGTGGGGTAAGGGACAGTAGAAACGACTTACTTGAGGGAATCTCTGGCAGCGAAGGCCGCAGCCACAAGAGCGGCGACTAGAAGAAGACGCATCCTGATGGAATGGTGACTTACCCCCACTTTCCCCTCCTTATGTAGTACCCTCGAGTGTCAATCTCCGGTCAATATTATCGCCATGCCACTCAGTCGGTGCCCATTCCATTGTACTCTGGTTGTTATAGAGTAGTTAGAGAGCATGGAGATCAGAGAGGTTGCGGCATCGGCTGACCATTTTTGAGCGACAGATGAAATAGGAGAGGCGCGCGCATGTCAGTTTCAGAGGGCGAAAAGCGAAGATAGAAGGGGTCGATGTGTTGCGAAGCGCGCTGGTCAAGCGATTACAGCTGAGTGACAGGTTGGGTTGCACCAGAGTAATGACGATGTGGATAGCGCGGATGTCAGACTGAAGGAAATCCGCACATACTTGGCTATATTGTACCAAACCAATAGGCTCATTTGTAGTGCCCACTATTCCTTCATCACGTAGCTTTTGTTATTTTTAGTCAAGAAAACGTTTTCATTTTTTTATTCAGTAACTATATTTTCCACAGACAGTGGAAAGCAGATATTTACACGATATTGGGCTAATTTGAGCGATGTTGCTGATTACTTTTTTTACGGCTCTTTCGGTAGCAGCCCATCGCATGCACAATGATTCAGTCTTCTATTGCACCATACTGACTGTGTTCTTCAGGGGGCAGATTGGGGAAATTGTGTCTGCGGATATTTGATTGACAGCTGATATATGTAAATAACGAGCGTGTCAGTCTGATAGGGCGAAGTCTCTTCTTTGCGCCAGATTTAGAATATGACGAAGTTGTACAATCTTTCAAGGCTACATATCTATAATCTGGATGCATGCATGGACATCCGTTGAACAAAGAGGATTCCCAGTATCTGAAACTTTCCAGTGAGATGTGCAGATTGACTGAGGCTGATCACAGTTGTTGACTGTTTTGATTAACACTCTGAATGAGCTATGATCTTTGATGACGCCGGAGGATAAAGATGTGAGGGTGTTTCTAGACTAAATCGCTATGATCTGGACCATGCATGGGCTTCCGATACACATGACAGATCCTCTCAGTCGCTGACCCTTACGAAGTGTGTAGATTGGAGTGAGACAAAGCAGGGATGATGACTGTTTTGATTGACAATTGAGATATGAATAGGCCGTATCAGTCTCCATGCGCAATTCACTCCGATTCAAACATAAAATAGAAATGCGGAGGCATCTTTCATCATTTTTTTACTGAGACTTCCATTGTAATTAGCGGATAAGCCGAGCAGTTGCACCCAATTGTGTGAGATAGTGTGTAGAGTGAGGCGTTGACTGACAGATGAGATAATCACACGTATCACACGCTCAACAAAGAAAATGATAAAGCATGAAGAAAATGATCCCGATGGTGTGGCTATTTAGTCAAAATCAACATGATGGATCATGCATGGATTTCCCTTATGAATCGCTGATTTTCTGAATAGACAACATCTCGAGTGAGATATTGTACAAATTAGAACTGAGTGGAGTGGCTATGTGTTGACTGACAGGTTTGATACTAATCTCGCGTGCATGTCAGTCAAAATATGGGAAGCGCTCAGAACGCGACGAAATGAACTCAACCACACCCGTCAGACAAAGGAAGAGATCGAGTGTCTGGTATACATACTGCCTAGCATGTATTTCTTTGATAGAACGAGACAGCTCAATGACCGTGGGATAATTAATTTTCATGCTCGTGTCTCCTCATATCAAGTGAGAAGTGACGAAGTGGGTTTGAAACTGAGTATGAATCATAGTTATTTCAATTGACAGATGATGTACACATCGCGCACATCCCTTTGAAGAGCGAAATGATAGCAATGACTGTAAAATAGCTCTGCGAGTAAGTAAATGGTTGACAGTGAGCAACGGGGAAGGGATCGTAGCTTAGTTTTGTAGATTATTCATGCAATATTCAGTCGAGATAATAGTAGAGACAGTCGACTTTCTCAAATATTCTGGCGACCGTACTATTAACGCGCACATTGCCATAATATCAAGAAGTGATCACGATACTGCGATCATTTATGATGGTTATAATTATAATGATAATTAAGATGAAAGTCATGCTAGACCTTACCGTACGACTGTAAAATGGCTTCACCGGGATACATATTTCCATTTTTACTACGTCACGCAGATGAAATGCTCTGAATATAAACTTAACAGATGAGCGCGAGCATTGTGACGCATTGTAAAGGATAAAGTGAATGATCAAGTATCTCATCTTTTGATATTGCATACTGAGTGGAGTGAAAATGAGAACGAATGATTTCCTTGATTCACAGATGGCTCTCTTCTGAAGAGTGTCGTCGTGAGCCAAGCTGACTGTGGAATTACGCAGAACGCTATGATTGACACTATATTCAAATTTGAAAAAAATACTCGAGACATGTTTTGAACCTTGCGTAATGTACATCTCACACATGCATATCTAGGTGATTGGCGAGTTCATTTTCAGTTGCAATTTCGATGGCGATGTCATCGCATCCTCTTACATTCTTGCAATGTTATTGCACATTTGCGATGACATCGCAAAAAGGAATTTGGGTAGATCAGCGAGAGAGTGTGCGAAATGGAGAGAGTACAGGCCAATTCCCTTGTTGCGATGTCGTCGCAAGCAATGTAATATAATCGGCATCCCTATTGGCGAGCGTGCTTGATCCACGATGGATCTTTAAACTTTAAGGTATATCAAAAAAAATATTTTTTTTCAAAACACGCTCGACTTGTACTAATTTTGTAGAGCTTTTCAACCTGATCATTTTCCTTTGAACAACATTTTTCATGACACAACATTTTTTACGAAGGGTATTTGTTTTGAATGGGACTAAAAGGTCTCATAATTTGCATGAGATGGCCATTGAACTGTCTCCGTTGATTGATTACAGCATCTTGAAGAGGAATGGACGACATGATCGGAGATTAGCTGATGATGAAGGCTTGATCAAAATAGCGGGACTCTCACCCTTCCTTATAACTCTTCCATGCGAAAGTAGCGGGAAAGAGTGCCACCGGGTGAGATGAATGAGAGAGAAGACACGATCTCATGGGGGGCTCCGCTAATATTAAGGTCAACCGGTATGGGTTCGGAACTTACGTAAAACAGCAGAACTCTCACTCTTATCTTTTCATGCGAGAGTAGCGGGGATCTGTGCCACTGGGTAAAATGAGGGAAAAGAAGAGACGATCTTATTGGGGGCTCCGCTAAGGTCATTCAGTAACCTACTCGTCACAGATGTGATCGCATATCAAACATGTCTTGTTCTATCTGATGGAAGTTTAGGCATGAGTTCAGAACTTATGCAAAAACGAGAGACTCTTCCTCCTCTTCCTCTCTTCCTTTTCTCCCCTTTACTCTTTCATGCGAGAGTAGCGGGGATCTGTGCCACTGGATATGCTGGGAAGTGAGAGGAAAGTAGGTCATTGGGGACTGCATTACATAATCCGCTAAGGTCATCCTGTAACCTTCTCGACACAGATGTAATGACACAGCTGACATGATTATATCAGTCGTGAATCAAGGGCAGAGAGAGGGGATTACTAGGGCGGCAGTGGGAGAGATCAATCGTTTTCTGATCTACATTTTGACTCACTTACATCCAAAGAAATACAAAAATTTATATTAGTTCACAAATGTATCCAGAATTGCAGATTAATAATAAATAGCTGTATTAACACTCAATTCCAGGCACCGTAAATACATACCTTGTTCAATTTTGGGGGATTTGAGGTCCCACCACGATATGTCTGCCGCCTCCCTCGGTACTCTGCGTCTCTGCCCGAGTGTCTGCCCACTCTGCCGCTCTGATCACGTGGGTGTTCGACCTCTGTTTAGCGCGCGCCCTTTCGATTTTTGAATTTACCTTGCCTCTTATTCTTCGTGAGCACTATTTCAATGATTTTTCCATTGAAATGGACTCAGGTCCCCTAGCGTAGCTTATCTGTGATTAGTTTTTTCACGAAAGCTGAAGTTTTTCGACGAAAATAGATCATTTTGTGTGAACCCCGAGCCATTATTGTCTTTCCTTCTTATTTACCACTTATTTCTATATTTTAGAACCGAAAATTTAGTGAATATCGTTTTCGGTAGCAGTAAATTCAACAACACATCACAACTTGAGCCACTCTCACCACAAGGTGTGTTTACTTTTCGATTGTTTGCTGTGTTTCGGCGTAATTTCTAAGCTTTGTTTGAAGCGTTTATTAGTAAGTATTGCATTTAATGGTTAAATACGCTGTAAATTGGAGGATATCAGAGTACTTTCAGACAACCACTCGATTCAACGTCTCTCGGCGAGGGGGTAGTCGAAGGAGGAAACGGGTAGAGGACGTCAAGATGGCGAATGGAAGGAAAGCGCCCGAAAAGAAGCAGAAAAATGTGAGTTATTAAGTAATTTAATTATGATTCATCGTGTTTATTTACACTCTCGCTTCACTTGACATGTATTACTCTACTCTTAGCCCGCTTACTATACGTTTACTAAGCGTATTTAGCATAGTAAAGTCGTAAAATGGCTAGAAGAGTATGGAAATTTCGTTGTTATTCAGTTAGTGGGATAGGGATTTATATTGATTGTTTCTGCTAATGTACATGAATCGATTATATGGTGCCCTGTTCTTGCTTTGTGTACTGCCCGTTGATAAGGCGAGATATGAGTGTAGTGACCTAGCACTTTTGATAAGGGATAGCGAAGATGAATGGTTGTGTCCACGCCTCGTATTTGCCTGGCGAGTGTCATTTGTGTGCTAGTAGTTAGTTAACGGAGAATTATTGAACATGACGGCTAGGTATAGAACAATGTTTGTTCATAGCCATTCACTCTTGTTACTAACACTGTCTCACTGATTTCCTTCGAGATACGCATGGTGACCTTGCCATCGATTAGAGGGATAGAGTAGCCAGTGGGTAGTCTCTCCGCTCTTCTAAACAAGAGACACATATGGGAGACCCTTCCAGAGAGAAAGGGGAACGGGGGGAGAGGGATTTACTGGGTAGTACGGCTAGGTGCCGTTCTCTAAAGAGAAAGGGAGAAGGAGGAGGGAGAAATGAGAAGGGGGAGGGAAAGTGAATCTCCAGTCGTATTTTACTGGAAGGCGCTGCTTTGCCATCTGCTAAAATGTGAGGGAGAAAGAGTCTGAGAGAACAGAGGAAAGAGAGTACAAAGAGAGCAAGAGAGTACGCTGTCTTCACTCTCCAGTCGTTTCACTCAATGCGAATGATCAATTGAAGAGCTCAATCAATCAATCACTGGATATTCGGAGACAAAGAATCTGCAGAGAGAATGTGGGATGGGAAGAGGGGCATTTCTGAGTAGCCGAGAGAGAGAGAGAGAGGGAGGTAGAGTGGGGGAGGGGGGAAGTTCGGGAGAAAGAGAGGGTGCGTGATTCTTTTATTACTTCATTTTTAATGATCAGAAAGTGTAAGCAAGATCCCAATTTTTTTTATATTCAAGGGAACTCCTGCACAAAAACAATGATAAATAAGAATAATAAAAAAACAATAATGAAACTAGCGACCAAGTAAGAAATATATGAAAGAGACGTCGCGAATTCTTGAGAATAGTTAGAGGGCGGTGTACTAATGTAGCTAACCTCGGCTTCGATTATGACTGCCTAGACTATAAAAGAACTAGTTAATATTGGGCCGAAAATCCTGCACTGCACCTTCTCCGTTAATTATGTATATTTTGCTTCAGGGAGCAGCGCCATTGGGTCAAACGCAGCACCCGGTGATAGGGAAGAAAGCGCTTCCTCGAATGGTATTGACTTTTCTCGACCTTCGAAGACTGTATCCGTCATGTCTTTTGCGATTCCTGATGATTAAAAATTCAGAAATACCCCATCGAGAAGATTGTGGAGATTCTCGACTACTGCAAGATTAACGTAGGTCTTGGTGTGGGGATATTGCCACAATCGTTATTTCTAGGCGAATAGAGCAGCTGAGAGGAAGTTCGAAGTGGCTGAAAGCACGATTAGAGGCTGGAAGAAGTATGAGGATGTATTGAGGTAAGAACGAATATATCTTGTATTAGTATCTTTCTATTCCGTGATAACAAATGATTAAACGCAGAGAATCGTTGAATGAGGCTCGGCTGTCGGCTAATGAAGAGGCAGAGGCAGTGATCGAAGAAGACGAGGAGAAAGCGAAAATATCCGATAAGGTACAGTGCTAATTCGTCACTGGCGATCAAAACTTGGAAAATAATTGAGCAGCAATTTCCCACTATCTGTTCTCTTGTAGAGTGTCGAGCAGTCGGTGGGCCAAGCGAAGGCTAGTGTACAGACGGGGAGAACAACTGCAAGAGGACGGTCGACAGCGGTCACTCGTCGAGCTGCTGCTGTGGAGGTACATTTATTCCCATCCTATAGCCCGGTGTATCACTCCCAAAATGAAGGCTGTTTACTCAAACATATTTCGTCTCACAACATGTTAAACACAAAGTTCAAACCATGCAGGGTGTCGAGCAGTCACTCGCTCAAGCACCCGTTAGTGCACAGGCGGGGAGCACACGTGCACGCGGGCGATCGTCAATGGCTACTCCTCGAGATGCGATTGCGAAGGTATAGTTATCCCCATCCTATAGCCTAGGTATATCATTCCCAAAATTTGTATCACCGCCTGTTCAAGCGTAATCTCCTGAAAAGAGATTACGCTGAGAAAAGAGAATTTCATCAGTTGAACACAAAGTACCATCATTGTAGGGTGTCGAGGAGTCACTCGATCAAGCACCGGTCAGTACACATGAGGGTAGAACACGTGCTCGAGGGCGATCGTCAGTGGCGGCCGTCAGTGGAATATCCGAAAAGGTACGGATAATCTAACATTGGGATCGTTATTTGTGAGGCTTCACACGTGTTCACAAATGAGCAAGTCTTAGACAGTTACATACACACCATTCATCTCACCTTTCGGATCTGTTCTAGTTATGGGGGACTATGAAAATTATGGAATTATGGAATTTTTCTTGCAGAGTGTCCAGCAGTCAGGCGGCCAAATATCAGTAACTGCACAGACGGGTAGAACACGTGCAAGCAAACAGATGTCAGTGGCTACTCGTCTTGACGAGAAGAAGCAGAAGGGCTCTCGTACGAGTGCACCTGCAAGAGATGCCGATGGAGAAGACGATCCGATGGAACCGATGGAAGGAGAGAATGGGACGACGGACGCAGTCGAGGGCAACTCGCTCGATAATCAAGAGGTTCCCAACAGTTAATTGTTCCCAACAGTTCACATTCGTTTCACCATCTGTTCTCTTGCAGCGTGTCGAACAGTCGGTCGGCCAAGTGACTGCCAGTACAAGCGGGCATTCAGTGGCTGCGCGTCTGGATGAGGAGAAGCAGAAGGGTTCACGTAAAAATGCACCGGCAAGAGATGCCGATGGAGAAGACGATCCGATGGATGGCAGTGTCGATAAGGACAAGAAGATTTCAGAGGTATAGTTATCCCTGCCGGATACACAAGAGTAAAGGCCATCTCGTAAATTGTATGCCAGTGATTATGATTAGAAGAACGTTATGTCATTTCACCCGTCCGATTCCAGGAATCAACCAAGGACGACACGATGGAGCCAATGGAAGAGGAAGATGGGGCTACGGAAGCAGTAGAGGGAAAGAAGAGAAACTCGCCCGATAAAGAACAGGTAGTAACTTTCTGACTCTAGTCTCAATCATTTTGGCTGTGCCTCCCTCGAGGACATGGTGATATTGACATCGAATCGTTTCAGCCTGCTGCAAGCGAAATCGATACGGGAGACGAGGCGGAAGAAGAGTATGACAACTGGAAGAAGACGACTGGATGCATCTTCAATGCTCAGCAGGTACGGTATGGTAGGGCTGCAGGTTAGGGAGCGGTTTTACCGACCCCTCGCGCGCCAGACTGTTAGAGACATGTTAGAGACGCGCGAGTGAGAGAGTTTAGAAAAAAGGGCGTGTATTCCCGGTGTTTCGGTAATAGACATTCCCGGGATTACCGATCCCGAAAGCGTTACCTACGGTATGTTTGGGCGGATGAGATCGAGGGAATACGGTAGGCTAAGCGTGTGAATAGGTGACCACGAGGAAAGTTGAATTTTTGTTGCCAACAGAATGCAGTGCTACTGTCGACGGCGAATAGGCAGTTGCGGTAATTTCACGGGTATGATTTGAGGGGATTATCGAGCAACTGTGAGGGTGCAATACTAGTATCTCGTTTAAGAATTGAGCAAGAGATTTCTTATTTGAGGAATCCCTTAGTTATCAAGTTAGGAATCCTTAGTTAGGAATCCCATAGTTATCAAGAATCCAAGCCGACCAGCCTACCTTTGTAAACTTTGACTTTACTCCTCCTTTCAGTAAAGAGAAATCTAAGTTCAAAACTCATCGATAGGCAAATATTTAAGATGGAGAGAAGAGCCCGATTCTACAGTGCTTCCTGCGGAGACTTCAAACATCTCAAGGTGACCTTTTTGCTGTTACCATAATGTAATATCAATAGGAACATCGAAAACGTAAATAATTTGAATCACATATTACGATTA
The DNA here is from genome assembly GCA_900490705.1 of Pristionchus arcanus. Lineage (NCBI taxonomy): Eukaryota > Metazoa > Nematoda > Chromadorea > Rhabditida > Neodiplogasteridae > Pristionchus > Pristionchus arcanus. The sequence continues at coordinate 503,623 of LS488063.1, forward strand.
CGGTATCCCTAATAGACCAATTGCAGTGCTTCGAGTGCCCACACGTCCTTCCCTTCCATTCCTTTGAGGTAACAAATTCATATTATGATCACTGTTGAATGTTTATTTAGCCTCTAGTTATGGTTCATGATTTTCTAAATTTGAGATAGTTTGTGAAGATATGCGACAGTATTTATAATAAGTTGGGTGCATTAGAGACAGAATAAAATCAAGTTCTAATGGATCGTGTCGTTTAGCGGCATGGCGAATCGAAAATGAAAGGGCGAGATAACTTCATGATTCCATATCCATTGTCATTGTCATTGTCATAGTCATATGTCATAAGCTGCAACAAACACTTTACAGGCTCTTGGATTTCATCTCACACTCCGGCACACTCGCAATAGAAAGATTGGGAGAGTAATTCGATTGCCGTGTCTCCTGTGCAACGAAGAACGATCGAGGTATGTTTAATACTCTCTTATCGGTATTACGATCTGACCAGGAAATTCGGAAGGGGTCCGTACTAGGGCTGGGAAAAATTTAACGGATCTCTCATTTCACAACGCTCTCTTGCCGGTTAGAAACAGCGAGAGAGTATTGCGAAATGAGAGATCCGTTAAATTTTTCCCCAGTCCTGGTCCGTACTAGGGCAGATCAAGTGTTGTGAGATCGTCGTTTAGATCCGAACAGTGAAGGTTTCAAAAAAAATTTATAGCCGCGAGGCGATGCTCCTTCATATGCAAGAAGAACATGGCAAAGTGGACTTCGACCACATGGAGCTGCGGGAAGAGGAATATTTCATGGTAAGTATAAGGAAACCGAAAATACACATAATGTGCATAAATATTGGGGCATTTGGAATTCCTTTTACTAACTAGCGCGGCTGGCGAACAATAAATAGAAAGTATTTAATGAGAGACAATCCCTAGCATTGGACCGCAGGGGAATTGTAGTCCTTTTTAACAGCTGGTCTGACAAATAGCATTGCCTTACGACTGTAAAATCGCTTAACGTGGATACATCTTTACCGTGCAAAGAGATCCATTCCCATTTCCTTCGTGATTGCCGCTATTGCAGAACCCTCATGCCCGATCGACACGATCACCGTCCATGGAGCCAAGTAGTGCGCACCGCGACGAAATGGGAGAGAAGGAAGTGCCGATCGTGGGAGTTGATGAAGGAGTGAAGATCGAAGCTGCTGAAGTGGAGAAGAAGGAGGAGGCGCAGATTGTTGGATAGGTACTATGGAATTGGAGTCTCTAGTATGTTTACGCTTTTTTCCCAGGGATCGACCGTGAAAGGGAGTGACAACCCTGAGCTGTCGAATGGAGAGGAACTTGAAGAGAGAGGGAAGGATGAAGCTGCTGAAGTGGAGAAGAAGGCCGAGGACCTAAACGATGGACAGGTAAGGTATTTTAAAGTCCGGTGTCTATTGAAGTTGAAAAATATCAGGAAACAGCCGCAACATTGAATGAATCAAAGATCCAAGAGCAGCAAAATGGAGAGGATAGTGATGAAAGAGAGAAGGATGAAGCTGCTGAAGAGGAGAAGAAGGAAGAGATATTAACCGATGGAGTGGTACGGAGTTTCAAAGTCCGGTAGCTATCGAAGTTGAAAAATATCAGGAAACAGCCGCAACAGTAAATGAGAATGGCATCCATGAGCTCTCGAATGGAGAAGGCGATGTAACAGTGAAGGAGAAGAAAGAAGAGGAGCAGAAAGGCGAACAGGTACGGTAGTTTTGGATCGTCAACCTAAGTTGATCAATATCAGGGAATGAAAGGGGCCATGGAAGACAGCGACATTCCGGAGCAGTCGAATGGGGAGGAAGATGAAGAAAGAGAGGAGGATGAAGCTACTAAAGAGGAGACGAAGGAAGACGGAACATTACAGGTACGGTAGTTTTGGAGTGTCCATCTAAGTACAGTAACATCAGGGAGTATCTGCTGCCGTGGACGAGACGAAGATGACGGAGATAGTAATTCGACGCGATGATGACCCTGTGGAGGGTGTAATTGAGGAATTGGAGAAGCAAGGACAACCGCCGAAGGAATCCCAGGTACGGTAGACTTGGGATGTCGATAGAAGTACAGCAATATCAGGGATCTACCGCAACCGTGAAAGTGATGGAGCAGTCTAATGGAGAGGAAGATGAAGCAGTGAAGCAGGAGGAGAAGAAGGAAGAAGGGACGGAACAGGTACGGTAGTTTTCGAGTATCTATCCAAGTGCAGTATCACCAGGAAGCATCATTCGCCGTGGAAGCGATGAAGATGGTGGAGGTAATCATTGCTGATGACCCTGTCGAGGGTGTAACTAAAGAGAATGAAAAGGAAGAGGAATCGCTGGATGACTCCCAGGTAGGGAAGACTAGGAATGCTCATCCAAGTTCAGCAATATCAGAGAACGATCGCAACTCTGAAAGACAGTGGGAACCCAGAAGGGTCTAATGGATATGAAGATGAAACAGTGAATGAAGGCGGAACTGAGCAGGTACGGTAGTTTTGGAGTTTCCATAGCAATGCATCATCGTTAGGGAACGATCGAGGAGGAGCGAGACATCCCTGAGTATTCGATAGGAGAGGAAGATGCTACTCTGAAGGAGAATAAAACGAAGGAAGACGGATCTGAACAGGTACGGTAGACTCAGAATGCCCATCCTAATGAAACAAATTATCAGGGAACGGTCTTGAAAGAGTGCGACATCCAGGAGGATCAAACTTTTGATAATCATGATGAGGATGTGATTGACGAAGAGGAGACGAATGAGGGAGAGCCGAATACGGTAGGGTGAAGGGCTAACCGAGACAGTTGCGTTGTTCAGTGGTGTTTGTGGAAAATGATGTGAGAGATTTTGGACTGTATTGTGGAATGAGTGTAATTGAGTGATATTATAGCCCGTACCTCATCGATCTCAATCACTCTCGATTGGACCAGTGAAGAGAAGCGTATCCAAGACGGACGTAAGAGTTGAGAAGAAGAGCAAGATGGAGATGACGAAGGGCAAAGAGGAAGGAGAGGTAGGAGAGAAGGAAAGGAAGGAGTCTTGTGAAAGCTATAATGCTCAAGATGAACTTGGGATCTCATTAAATAATCGATTGCAGGCCGCATCTATTCCACCCTCGAGGATAACGGATAGTGTACAGCCTATGGAGCCCCTCTTTGTATTACCATCCGACTCAGTGAGAAGAAGTCGAGTACAGAAGAAGAAGGTTGCTTACGAGAAGGAATTAGAGGACAAGGATGCCAAGGAAGATCAAGGAGATGAAAAGGTACGGTAGATGGATCGTGTTTGCCAATGATGGGAACTCCTGTACTAAACGTTATCTGGAATTTGCGATCTCATTAAATAATATCGTTGATTGCAGGAGGCAGCTAATCCTTCATTGACGGAACAGGATCATGCAGAGCCCACAGAGCCCCTATTCGTATCGCCCTCCGACTCAGTGAGAAGAAGTCGAGTACAGAAGAATAAGGTTGATAAGAAGAAAGTGTTTGAGAGCACGGATGCCGATCAAGGAGAAGGAAAGGTACGGTAGCCAGGTCTTGGAAAAGGATGTAGTAGGTGGGTACTAGGTGTCACGTTCATAAGCCACGTTATTGGTATGACAGATTTTAAAAATTGCTAATATAAAAGACACCCGAAAAAAATGTCCGTTGCAAAACAAAATTAATCGAAATTGTATTTGCTTACAATACGTGCACTCTAACTGATTTTTCCATTGCAGCCCGCTCAGCTCAGTGGAGATGAAATGACAAAGGAAGCCGAAGAGATGAGCAAAGCGAAGAAGGAGCAGATGGAAGTCGCAGCAAGAGCGGAGGAGAGAGCGAGGGTACGATTGGGTTAACTGGTTTGAAGGGCTGGGACTGTTACTATGCCGAATGAGAACCGACTAGATGAAATCTTTTTTTGAGGGGATCAGTATCTTGCAAACACCACGAACGGATCAAAAGTTTTTTGTCGGTTCTCTTAGAACGGTTCTCATCCGACATAGAACTCTCGGTTAACTAATTGAGTGTCGCTTACAGCAGCGAGCTCTAGTCTTCGGGATCCCTGATTCATGGAGAAAGGAAGAAATATTCGACGTTCAGGTACGGCATTATGGACTGAGGCTAACGGGAAGTGAAGGACAAATTTGATGGCAATTTGATGACAATTTGGCGAGGAAATCTAAGTGTTCTCTCCTTGCTTAGTGGAACGTGATAGACGAAGGTCTTGAATAATACGGAAGAACAAATAACAACAAGGCGCATGCAAGCTCTACATTGACCATTTCAGCTCGTACCTCTCTCAAGCGAGAACGATACACCGAAGGTGGATGGAGAAGAGAAGGGAGAGAAGGTGGATGAGAGAGATACCAAGCAAGACGAGCACAAGAAGGCCATGGAAGAACCTGCAGAGGAAGAGGTACGGTTGGACGATCTGGATGTTAAGCGCACTAGGGAGATAAGTCGTCACACAAGTTGAAGAGGCAAACTCTTTCGAATCTCAATAAAAAAAGTCGCATCTGAGAACCAATGATTGATTGCTTTGCAGAGAATTTCTGGTGACTCGAATACAGCCGAGCTTGCGATGAAAGAACCATCCACGGTAGATGGAGAAGTGATGAAGGGAGAGAAGGTGAAGAAGGTGAAGGATCAAGAAAGATCGCAGGTAAGATTGGGAGGAGTATTCAATTTTTCAGTTTTCAACAAGGATTTTTCAATTATTCATAATCCGATAACATAATGAAAGAGAGTAGTGATTGTAATGTTCGACTAATGATTGTTTCATTGCAGAGCGATAAGCCCCGAAGGGTGTCCTTCCCCGATGTGGCACCATCAAAATGCGAACGAGGGAGTGCGATGAAGAGAAAAGCGGTGGAGGGAAGATACGGAGACATTCCGGAGAAGAAAAGGAATTTGAATGAAGCAGAAATACAACGGAAGGTGAGAAACATGGCGGATCAAAAAATGACTTTTGCTCAAAAACGATAAAGAAGTAGGTAATACGGAGTGCATTGCATTTTACACAACACTAGGGAGAGGGCTCTTTGAGATTCGATTGTTTCGGCAGACAGGGTTATAAGAACGAAAAACATTGGCATAGTTGATCATATAATTGCAGAACGAACAGAAACTTTGGATAAGACAAGGCAGCAAAATAATCGTAAGCATTTTCCAATATATGAAAGTATCTGAGGATCTATAGAAACAATCTATAGAGTTTAAGCTTAAAATGAGGTTTCATGAAGGTAACTATCGAGAAGAAGGGCAAAAAAGTCATACAGTCCTATAACTTTTAAATGATTGAGAGCTAAAAATCAATAGATGTCTTAAGTTTTTCTTTTTTCATTCACTGAAAAATATATTAAAACGAAAAACTTGGTGTAGTGGGACCCGGATTCTCTCGACCGCTCTGTGCATTCTGGGGAAAACTGAGGTTTGGGAAAATAACACTTCGATTTTAGGATTTGCCAGAGGAAGAACGAGAGGAGAGTTGGAGAGACAAGCTGAAAATTGTCAATGGCCCAGTCAAGCCGACGCGATTTATGAAGAAAAATAAGGAGAAACAGATCATGGAGGCCAAGAAAAGAGAAGTGCTGAAACTCGCTGCAAAAAGGATGAAAAAGGCAGAGGAAGAGAAGGGAAAGGATAAGATGGATCAGCAAAATGAGAGCATGGAAGAACAAGCGAGTGGAGGAAAGGTACTGTGAATATGCGAATCATTTCAAGATGTAGGTCAAAATTAAGGGAAAATGTGATGGGGTAGGTGGTTTCTCTCACGATACAAGACGTCTCACGATACTATTTCTGATTGTTCTATTGCAGTCCTCGAGTGGAGATGAAAAGGCAAAGGAAGCGGCAGAGATGGACAGGGAGAGGAATGAACAAGCGGAGACTGCAGAGCAGAGGAGAGCTCGGGTACTGTTGGGTACATTGGCTGTGATGGGATGGGCTCGGGAATTTGAACAGGTTGATGGTTTGGTTTGGTCTAAAGTAGAGTTCTCTTATTGGAATCAATTCCGGAATTCCAAAAGTTATTGGATTTCCATTAAGCGAAATTACCATTCGAACACGTTGAATTGGCGAGAGCGGTCCATTGTTCTCACTAATTGAATTACAATTGTTATTGGAATTCCAATAAGAGATCACTTTCCAATAGCTCTCAATTACAATAAGATAACTCTAGTCTAAAGCGATTGTACAAAGTGACAAGTGATATCCAACCACTCCAACAATAATTGAGTGTTATTACAGGAGCGTATTCTAGTCTTCGGAGCACCTGCTCCAGTAAGAAGGCAAGAAGTGGTGCAGGACATCGTGCAGGTACAGTGGGATGGATTGGGTGCGGATTAATGTCTACTCTTACAAGTTGGCATGGTCCGGTCACATCCAAAATGTAACCCTATCGTAAAGGGTATTCTGATGAAATTTCGTTGAACTAGCTTTGTCAACATTTTGTCAACACGAAGATGAAGAGTAGGGTTGATGAGTATTAGAACGGGTTGCTGACTAGAACATTGCAGCCGGCTCCTGCTCCTTTGGAGAATGATATTGCCGGGAAGAAGAGTGAGAGGAAGGAACCGATGAAGCCGCCCAAAACGCCTCAAGAACTGGAGGTATGATTGAGTGGATAGAATGATAGGTCACGGTAGTATGAGAAGGAAGATCAACCAAAGGGATTGTAGTGAAAACTTGCGTAATTGTGCGAACAGTGTCGCTGCCTAGTCTCATTTTCTAGGTAGAGAAATCGACTAGACCAACACCTCTAGTCGATTTCTCTACCTAGAAAATGAGAAAATGAGACTAGGCAGTGTCTAGAAAATGAGACTAGGCAGTGTTCGCACTATAAGAATTATCGGCTCTGGTCCGTTTTGGGTGTCCCATCAAAGTTTTCCGGTCCCATAATAGTTTCCCGGTCCTTAAAAAGTTTTCTGGACCCCGAATAGTTTCCTGGACCCGAAAATAGTTTCCTGGACCCGAAAATACTTTCCTGGACCCGGAAATAGTTTTCTGGACCCGAAAATAGTTACCTGGACCCGAAAATAGTTTCCTGGACCCATAGTTTCCTGGACCCGGAAATAGTTTCCTGGTCCCGAAAAATAATTAACGGGTTCCCATTCCCCACTGTACGTTATGAGATTGTTTTTCTGCAGAAAAACTTATGAGGTACTAAGGACTAACTATAAAGCATTGAGCCCAAGTCAAAGCAATTACGACGATCATAAATTGAACCTTGTATTGAATAGCAATTGGAACTTGCAATTGCACCTAGGGAGTGATGGGTCCAGGAAACTATTTCTGGGTCCAGGAAACTATTTCTGGGTCCAGGAAATTATTTCTGGGTCCAGGAAACTATTTCCGGGTCCAGGAAACTATTTTCGGGTCCAGAAAACTAATTCCGGGTCCAGGAAACTATTTTCGGGTCCAGGAAAATATCACTGGGACCGGACAACTTTCATGGGACCGGAAAACTTTGCCGGGTCCAGGAAACTTTGATGGGACACCCAAAACGGACCAGAGCCGAATTATCGAGATTGTCGATTCCAGAAGGATAGGCAACGAAGGCGTGTCTTCGCCGACAAGCCCCTTTCGGAAATATTGAAAGAGGAGAAGGAAGAGCAGGTACCGTACTGCGTTCTCTAACCGAACAGGACTCTTTCTGACCTGAAATTGAAGAAAAAATAAATTATTCCGGTTGTGCGGATGCTTCAGCGAGTATTATGTAACTGAAAAATGAAAGTTTTTTTAGAAAAAGGCGGAGGAAGAAGCGAGGGAGAGAGAGAAGATAGAGAACAAGCATATTTATGAGGAAGAGGAAAGGAGGAGGAAAGAAGAAGAAGAAATAAGAATGAAGGAAGAAGAAGAGCTAAGGCAGAAGAAAAATGCGAAGTACGAAGAGAATTTCGAAAAGATGCAGCAGATGAGACTCCTAAAGCTAATTGGAGGCATGGAGTTCGCAATGAGACAGGAGGAAGAGAAGAAGGCTAAAGCGAGGAGTGAATCCAGAATAGGATATAAGCGTCCAGCCACCAGATTGCCCATGACAGAGGAGGAAAACAAGCAGTTCCTGGATCCGGACTTGGGAGGTTGGTGCTTTTAATCGTGCCTTGATTGACATAATCTTGTCGTCTCTTGTATAAGCTGATTGCTTTTGACGAAAAAATACAATGCCGAATTTCCTTTTAGGGATTCTGACGCGGAAGAAGAAGAATACGCCTTCGGCCGAGCGAAAGCATCAGGAGGAGAAAATTGAAATCAAGTAAGTAGAAAGGGATGAAAAACTCCTCACGTCTGGTCTCAATGAGAGTGACATTATTAAATCTTCGGGTTAAAGTGCGAGCCCTGTCGATAAGGTCAGGGAGATGCCGAACGGTGCTCGGAAAAGAGGGTTATCCGGGTAAAACGGTTTCACTGTAATATGTCGACCACAAAACGAAAGCGCTAGAGAATAAGAAGTTGGGGTGATAACTGGGCCTAGTCAAAAAAATAATTTGTCATTTCTGGCCCGAGGTGGACGGAAGAGGTGGGCTTTTCCAATCGCAATCGACTCAACAACCGACCAACGGATTCCCTCCTGCTTTACAGTTACGTGATCCCTATTATCATCACCGGCATGTCAAGAACGAGCCAATGGACGAGGTTGGTCAAATCAAATAATTTATTTCCTCTATATGACAGGAATAGGCCGGGATGGTCTTATTCTTCTTACACTATCAAACGGGGTCGGGAAAGAAGACCTTCTGATTCCATTGGTCTCGATGAGCACGTGCCGTTCCAAAGAGCAAGGTAGCAAAGATAATTCATTTCTGGCGCATTCAGGACAATGGTTTAATCATTGTAATCCCATGAAAACGAATTTAATTTTGTTGGGCCGTTTTGGTTCGAAAATGAAATGATATCCACAGGGACAAAAAGGTATCCGCTTTCAGAACGAAATCGACGAACTTGGCCGCTCTCAGCCCCGTCAACGCACCCATGTCCACCCTCCAAATGTAGTCAAACCGACACAAGCACCTCCCAAGAAGACTCTTCAGCCCGCACCGGTCACTGTCAAGCAGGAAATCTTGGACGAAGTGAGTAGCAAGGGTGAACGTTTTCGGACAACATGGTAACCAATGATTCGGTTCGAAAATGCAACAAGATCGGGACAAAAACAAAAAAAATCCGCTTCCAGGAGGAAGTTTTGCCGGCCCAACCTCAATGGCGGCTCCTGAAAGTCGATATTCCACACATCAAGTGAGTACAAAGGGATGGAACACTCTTTATTCTTCATAACTCGTCCTAATAAGAATGGTATTCTGAAAATTAAGTAGGACCAGGATAAACGGGCCAACACTAAAAATTGTTGATGATAATTTGTCATGACTAGGAGACTAAAAAGTAAAATGCATTGACAAATACATGTAAAGAGGTTTTAGTGACGACACCACTCTTTAATTCTAGCCAAAAGCGGGGAGAAATCGAGAAGTGTCTTTGACATGAAATCATGGCAATCATTGCAGACACGAGGAACGAGACGAGCCTCTGCTCATGCACAGTTTGGACCCTCGCTTAAGAAAAAGATATCAAGCCATTTCCCCTCCTGCCAATACCCATCTCAATGGACTAGCCACTCCAGCAGAAGGAATTCATCGACTAGAGACTGCCCCTGTCCCTCCTCGTCGTCATTCCGTCTCCCTATCACACCCAGTCGTCGTTCTGACGTATTTGGATGACACAAAGCCTGAGCCCCATATCTTCCCTATCAATCCTCCCATTCACCAGTCTCAACCCTATCCTCCTGCTGCCCCGAAGCCCGTCGATGGACTAGTCGCTCAGTCTCATTATATTCCATCGCCACCTCTTCCCAATCAGATCAACCACATCAATCCTTCCATTCCATTCCATCTACAGATTCCTACACTTGCTGCTCAAAATGAACTCGGAGCAGCCCCACTATACCACCAGACTCATCCAGTTCAGCATATGACCACACCCGGGTCTGTTTATGGCTCTGCAATGGAAGAGCCCTCTCCCCGCCAATCTCCACTTCCGGACAGCCCTCTCTCCCCTCGCCTTCCTACTCCTCCTTCCATCGGTCATCAAGACATGCTATCAGCCTTGTTGGCCCCGCTCGCTGACAGCAAGGATGAAGATGCGCCAGATGAGGTGAAGAGATTCCTCGACACCCTTCGGCAAGAGATCCGTCTAAGGATTCAGGAGCAGCCCGACCACCCCGCTCAAGATGAACAGGAAGAACTGCCGAATCAGATAGGGGATGTGGATATGCGACTAGAGTACGGACATCTCAAGGTGTTCCCTTCCAACTGTGCTTCATCGAGCGTTGCTTATCACCGTGAAGAATCTCGAGAAGAGGAAGAGAGATCAGCTCACTCGCTCTCTCCTGTGGATCACACCTCCCATCAATCGGATTTCATCGATGAGACTGTGAAGAGATATGATGCGTACGAACAAGAGAAGCGCTCGATGAGAGGAAGTTCGAATTCATCAAGTGTATCCTCCCAATCGCCCTCGGTTTCTTCCGAAAGTTCCTCTTATCATGTCGATCAGAGGTTCCCCAATGATGACGAGCAAGTCTCCAAGGCTCTGGAGTACAGAATGTCCAGAGGAGTACCGGAAGCTATTACCAAGTACTCAACAGAGACAATCGAACTTGCTGCTCATCTTGATACGGACTGGACGCGGAGAGGAAATGACACAAGAAGCTGCCAATCGAGAACATTCACCCGACCTTTTCCTTCCATGCAGACTTCATCCTCTAGATGGGATAGTCAAGGGGAAGGAAGCAGACATCGAAGTTCACTGAAGCCTCGGGACTTCCCATCCATGAGCGAATCGCCGGAAAATGCTACCAAGGATCATACCGAGACATACGAATCTTCACATCATCGAGATATGGATCGTAGAGGAAGCGGAGACGACAGATCAAGAAGCTTTGGTGATGGTCCATCGAGAAAGCATTCTCGACTTCCTCCAATGCCGACTTCTTCCTCTCGATCGGAGAGGCAAGGGGAAGGATGGAGGCGGAATAGCCCAGTTGATCGGCGACAGAGAGATCATCGGAGTTCTCACAATGACCACTATCGATCTGAGAGACGACGGGATAGGAGTAGTGGGCATGGAAGAAAGGAGAGAAGAAGATCGAGAAGCCGAAGCCCCAGAAGACAACGGGATTTCGAGGAATCATCCGAACAGTCCGTTAACCAGGTAAATAGTTAGAGATTTACGATTACGATTTTACGATTATAACACATTTATCAAGAGGTCAGGTTTTGGTGAGAGCACTAATGTTAGTAGCTCAGAGTAGGTAGTAGATGGAGTAGGTAGAGTAGTTAGTAGGTAGTAGTTGTCAGTGAATAGTTAGCATTGTTTTATCTAACTTGATGCAATTGCAGGTCGCGCCTTCCTTCTCGGAATCGGCATTTGGAAGACTCGGAGCCTTCTCCACAGCAGTCTATGAGGTATGTTGACGGAATTTTCATTCAGCAACGCCAGAAAAATTTATTAATTGTGGTTGAAATATTCGTGCTCAGGACGGTCGCCAGAGCTACTTCCCCACACACATCCCTCTCGCAGCCCTATCACAAGGAGACTTGGTGAGATGAACTGGACATATTGCATTTTCTAGGTGCTAGGTCGAATGAGAACTTAAGAGACGTTCCAGGAGAGAACGTAGCTTTTGGGAAGAGTCAATGTATGACATTTCCACAACCTATCCCAATATTCCGTGGGTGATGTCCCCATACCAAGGCCTGATAACTGGCCCAATATGAGCGCTTCTGGTGCACTCTCCGAAAAATGCCAGACCCGACCCAAAAAAAGTTGAATTTTTCAACACAATTTTCAATATGCTCAAAAAATCTAGTCTAACGTATTTTTGGATGTAGATTCCAAAAAAATTGGTTTGAAAAGGATTGAACAACAATGAAAGGTCGAAATGATCGATTTTCATGATTATTTATTTTTCCTGAAAATTTTTTTCATCTGTGAACTTTTTTAACATGAAAATTCGGAATCTACGTATAAAACTACCATAGGCAGTATTTTTTTCATCACCATATTAATGAGTGCCCGAATAGCGTGAGTTCCGGAATAAGGCCAACCACGCCTTTTTTCACAAAATGGTCCATACCGAGAGGGCTCAGAATGTTTGGCCAACTGTTGTATGTGCCTCCAATGATGTTTTTTCGTCAATATGAACCTGTTTACGATTTTTCATTAACATTTTGACCTTATTCCCCCCTTATGTGAAAAATCATGTTGGGAGTCATGTTGAAATAGAACCTCTTACCCAACTAAAAGTATGTTAGGATGCTTAAAAATTGTTTTTATGTTACTTTTAGTGCAATCATACATGTTATTGTGGCCAAATCCAACATGACCCCAACATGATTTTTCACATAAGGGGGGACCCTTATGTGAAAAA
>LS488063.1:516395-540391 GCA_900490705.1 Pristionchus arcanus
GATTTTTTGAGCATATTGAAAATTGTGTTGAAAAATTCAACTTTTTTTGGGTCGGGTCTGGCATTTTTCGGAGAGTGCACCAGAAGCGCTCATATTGGGCCAGTTATCAGGCCTTGGTATGGGGACATCACCCACGGAATATTGGGATAGGTTGTGGAAATGTCATACATAGGGTAGGTACGTTCTCTCCTGGAAGGTCTCTTAAGAACTCGAGAGACAACTGTTATGCAGCAGAATACATTGCGAAAAAATTTAATTATAATTTCTGAAGACGGTATTCCTAATCGTAACGTTTTTCAGCCAGACAGTAACTCGTCGTCTTCTGAATCGAAGCCGTCAATCGACGATAAAGAGGTGCGATCGAATTCTTGAACCTAGTACTCATTTATTGTGGATTGCTTAAACACCTCTGTGTATTGCTACAAGAAACAAGTTTATTTCATACTATCTAATAGTGACGGTGAACGTTTCCAAGTTCATGAAATATACTGTGAGAATCAAAGCCGTAGCAAAACTAATCGACGGACAAGGATGTAGTGAGAAAACATCGGTACACAAAAATAGAATGTCATGCAGTGCCAATTTTTGATGAAATTCGCTTTTTATTTCACTTTTCCAATTTTTTGTGAATGCAGCTCACAATTAAATCAATAAACGTGAAATATTCAGTGGAAAAGTGCAGTAAACAGCGTATTTCATCAAAAATTGGCACATCATGACATCCGATTTTTGTGTTCCGCTGTTTACTCGATATATCCTTGTCCGGCTTTTGGTTTTGCTACGGCTTTGATTCTCACAGTACCGAGTATTCTTTTCAGGATATTGATGGAACTTCCATCGAAGAGGAACGAGTGAAGAAGGAGAAAGAACAGGAACTATTGAGGAGAATGCACAATTCGCGTAGGCTGAATTAACTGTGAACACTCCCCTCTTTCAATGTTTATGATAGCCATTTGTTTTCTTTGTTGAATTATCGTCGTCGTTAGACCCTAATCTACTTATAATTTTGCTAACATTTAATTGCCAACGAAGTCCGAATAATTTTTCAAACGTCTTTCACCTTGTATCTCCCATCTTTACCTCCACCATACTTATTTTTACAATCAACATGGCTTTAAGCAATGCAGCTCGACTTTCAACTTTCAACCAGTTTTATTCTCTTACCCGTGCTGCTCTTTTCGACATCTCATGTCAGCGTTATGTTCCCGACATCCCTTTTTTGCATTCATTACATAATTTGTGAATCTTGCTACAAGACGATAAAATCATGCTCATTCTTAAGTATCCTCCTTTTTCTTTTACTCTGAATTCTTCGCATAATATACAACTCAATAATCAACCATCATCCTACTCGTACAGTCTTTCCCTCAAAGCGTGTTTGTAATAATTGATTTTCGTGTCTATCCATACGACAAATACTCGTAAATTTCAATCGTAACCTTTTTGAATATCCTTTTTGTCTTTTTCATGGGAATCAACTCGAAGCCGAAACTCAAGAATTAGTCTCCTTTTTCGATTCGCTGTCTAATGGGCTTCGCCATTAGGCAGAGCGAATGTGCTGAAGGTTGTTCAATCAAAGTGGAAACCTGCGTCCAATCCCAAACTGGTGAAGCTATTGCTTGTTCTGTTTCGATAACTCTCTCGACTTTACTGTAGACGTGGACATGATTCATACAGATATTTATTGTTCTGTATCTCTGTCTAACTTGATATTTCTGGCGCCTATCGCAACTCGATCTACATCTGACGATTTCCAATGTCTTCTTCCTCTTTTCCCAATCTCAAAATAATGGGCCTGTCACTTCCCAAAGAGAACAGGGAGTTTATGGAGGAATCTGCTCGGATTCTGAACTCGAATGAGCATGAAGTCGGGAGTGCCCTATCTAATGGAGTCACCGACCAGAACAAGATGTCACCTTCATCTCCCGGCGTAGTTGCACGCCTGTCCCAACAGCATCTATATCCCGGCCCTCCTCCCGGCTTCCAGGCTTTTCTTGACAATATTACCACAGGAATGGGACTCTTCTACCCTCAGAGACCTGCACAGCTCAATCTCGACGACGTCTCCGCAGAATTGCTCAACGATGATGTCAGTCAATCCCATATCATAGCATTCCGTCGCACATACGAAGACATTCTTCTCAAGATGCAGCTGATTCCTTCTAATCTTCAAGGATTCATGGATGTCTATATTAAACATCTTCGAGATTTCTTGATCAGAAGACGTGCATTTCCTGTCGAGTCAGAGTGTGCATGGAGAAGGATGCAAGAGAGAATGCAGCAACGGATACTGCAATGGACGAATGAGAACATTGCTTTAATGAAGCTGGAAGATCTACAGGTAAAGGTAAAGGTGTATCCACATCAAGCGATTTTACATCGTAGACAACGCTAGGTGGGACCCGCTGATAAGGCCAGCTGTTAGAACATCTACAGGTAAGCAAGGGATGTGAAGATTACACCGTAAACTACTGTTTTCTAAATATCGTAATATTTTTAGAGTAACATAAAATTATTACAGAAGCCCGTGGAAGCACCTTCCGACCGGGGTCTGCCACTCTACATGAGAAAGGGACCAACGAAGCAGAAACAACCGCTCCAGACTTCGCTGCGAACCATATCCCCGTTTCGACCACAGACTGAATAAGGCACAGACTCTATTGGAATCAAGAACAACACGAACATTCTGATACGTACCCAAACAGAGAAGATTTATCTTCCTCTTCACAAATTGCAGGCGCAAAGCTGTGTGAAAATTGTTGAGCATTCAGACTTGCTTATTGTAGATATTCCGGCAAACTTTATCCAAACTTCTTCATTCATCTCACTTCTTGAATTATATATCCTTTCATAGCCATTTTGCCTATATGCGTCTATATGCGTCATTCTGACTCGTTCCCGTCGGCGCCAGCTGACTCTTTCTAATTTACTTGTTCTCTTTATGTTTTTTATAAAACGATATCTGACCTTCCGATCTGTTAATCGATTGAATGTGTTACTTTTTTACTCTATCCTTAATCAACACAGTTTATTGGAGATTTCCATGAGATCAATAAATCTCACAGAAAGACAACCACAGTTTCTAGCAGATACAGAGATCCATCTCCTCCTTTAAGTATCGAGTTAGAGCAGTTGTGTCTGTATCCCATATTCGTTGCCACAGAGTGAAGGCTTTCTCGAACCTGAAAAGTCATGGTTTGATCCAATTTTGCACGACGGGATCGATCACTCACATGTTTTCCTTCTTTAGTTCGGTAAGAAATGTAAGCAAGACAGTTCATATCGACAATTTTTGGGTCTTTTATCTCCTGAAAATGTGCAATTTCATCTAATAAAGAATGAAATGACACACCTGATACTCGAATTCTCCATTGATCTCATTGAGTATTCTCACGGCGATTGGACGACGCTAAAAGTGAGCAATTCGTCTATAAAAATGCAATTTCTTACCTTGATAAGTATGTGCAGCTGCTTTTTGCATGGGGTTCGGCCAACAATGTCTAGAAGATTAACAACTCTCGTCGACTTCCAGTTTCTCTGAGGACGCGTTGGGGCCGGTTGGCCATGCGGTCGTTCATTGCGGTCACCAAAGAGCGGAAGAGAGATCGCTAATCCCATCTGAGTATTCACCATTACATTGTCTCCACTAGACGAAATACGAGACGATATTTAATCCGGCATTGCAAAGACCGGAATATAGCTAATCATTACTAGGCAAAACTCGAGCGAGTATTATTTTTTTAAAGTAATGTGCCGGCAAAGCGATTACGATCGAACGATATACGTGCGATGAATCAATCACAGATAAATGATTTTAAAAAATTCATCTAATACAATGAGGCTCAAGCATAACAATTGAATGAAATTGGAAAATGAAAGAGTACAAGTATGGAGAAGGCGTGGTAAATTGGTAATGTGTCTCTGTGAGGAAATATGACGGGATCGCAGAGTAAAAGGGCATTAAAGAACAGAGAGAAACTTAGTGGAAAAGGGTCATTTACATTTATTACTGTTCCGAAAATGGGATTGTCAAGGTGGAAGTGGTCGAAGTAGTAGGTAAGAAAAGGATACTGAGAAGGACTGAACGAAAAGATAAGAATTTGGGATATGTAGATACCACTATCGAGATACAAAGCGCAATTTTCGTAGAAGCAATCTTTATGTTATCACATTTCATATATTGCGAACGAGATATAAATATAAGAGATAGCATAATGAATATAGGTTTTAATTCTAAATTGTATTTGCGACTAGGAAAAGCCTTGAAAACGACCTTATCCGTTAAATAGTTTTGACCTTTCATTGATTCGTTTTAGCATTAACAGTGTTGACTCATTTGAGTGTCAACTCACCGGAGTTCACCACCTTCACATCTCGCACGTTCGCCTTATCCCTCACGCCAGTTACTCATTGACTTGTAAGAGAGATAGTTCATTCCTCCCTCAAGCAAGTCGAGAGCAGAAAGAGATAGGGAGAGAATCTACATTTATGATACATTCGATTAATGCTCGCAGGAAGATCCGAATGTACGATGGCTAATTACGATAGACTAGATTCGGTACTTCATCTTCTATCTCCATCCTCGCCTCTCTTCATCCTAATTCACTGTTCCTTCCGTCTCCAAGGATTCCATTTCGCTAGATGTCTCACTTTGATTTACTCTAGAGCATACCTTTCTGACTATACAATCCCACAGTTTCGCGTTCAGCTATACGAATATCGCGTATGCGCCCTCGTTTTTCGCACAAATTATAATATTTCCTCTCAAAAATATATTTTTATCCTCTGAAACATTTTAGCTCTCTACACGGGCACTGTCACTTCCACTATTAAAGTGCAAACCATTAACAACTATCAAATGGTAAGAATTTCGAAAAGAGCGAGGGTTGACGGCTATTTTTCAGATATCTTCGAATGTTATTTGCCGCATATCATCTGTAAATCTATGATTCTATTTGCGCCACTGCACCAACCACAAACGATTAAGAAATGGACAACGATTCTGATGAATATTTAACTTGCAAATTGTTAAATTCTCAAAACATGTACCTATATTTGTGATAAAGGTTACGGTAAATGTCATCCCATTAATCAAGGCACTTGCGTCCTGCGGGAGATCAATGGTTGGCCAGTGATTAAGAGGCCAATTCAGTCCGAAGGGACTAATCTCTTCTTCGGACCTACTTTACCGCCGGGAAATCGAACCCAGGTAGAATGGAATGGGAGGGCGCACCATAGAAAAAGTCCCTAAATTTGTGTTAAAATATGAAAAAAGTTTGATGGAATATTGGATATATCTTTTTTGCATGAATCATCATTTTTTGTCATGCTAAAGTGTTCTTTTATATCCTAGACATCCTAGAATACTTTAAAGAAGGAGAGGCTCGAACCGATATGCAAAATGATGCGGCGCGGTCTCCTCGTTTTGCACACTCTCCAGTTCGTCCGTCTGCGCTTCAGGTCCATTTGGTACATTGAACACCCTCGCTGTTGCGTGCTTGTTTCCCCAAATACCTCCACTGAGAATAGACACACTTCACTCCTAACTTCCTCTTCCGTTTCCTACTCAGTCGGTTCCCATCGTCTCCCTATGCACACTCTGGAACGATTTCCCGTCCTTTCAAGACAAGACCCTTACTAAAGTGGCCGAGATAATTTGGGCCTTTCGGTCTTACCCTCTCCTCCCCTTCTCACCCTTGCCTTCTCCACCCATTCATCTCATTCCTCTCTTCTCTACCTCACGAATCATTTTCCCTCTCCACTCGTTCGATTTACTCCACAGAGCCTCCTCCTTTCCCTTTTTTCCACTATACGATTCTCCTTAGTCCTCCCTATTTTTCGCGAATTTGTCCTACCAAAAAATACAATTTCCTTTGAAGCCCTCTACACGGGATCAATCTCCTCAGCTAGCAGAAGTTTCGCAGAATATAATTTTTTCATTCATTGGTAAGCATTTCGAAAATGAATGCAGATTGACGGTCACTTTGCAGACGTTCATTGTCCGTCTGCAACGCTCGGAATATTTCGAGACAGTGCGATCACCACACGTGTATTCATTACCACCATCACCCGTTACTGTCCGATATGCCATGAGACATAGCCTTCTCTCCCTTCTTTTTTCAGGAAGATATAAGGCTGTGTATTTTGCATTTTGTTGATAAATTATGTAAGGACGAATTATGTAAGGAATCACGCATGGCCATAAGTACAGGAGCCAATGAACGATATGAAGGTGAAGACGATTTGGAATAGCCGTTGATTGAGCATTTTGAGCCATTGAAGACAACCTAATCATGCTAGTTTTATCTAAAATGGATGAAGGGAACAATCATGGAATTTGCGAAATTTCGCTTACACAGGCTTTTCCATATTGTACACCTTTCCATCCTTCTCCATTCAACATACTATCATTCACATTTTGTCTCTTTCTCCCCATTACAAATGAATCATAGCACCGTTCCTCCCTCTTCAGAGTTCTTTTCCTCCTTCATCCTTATATGTTCCCCCTATCAATTGAGTTTCCGTTATAATGTTCATATATACTTATTGACACATTGCAGATTGCATGACCTACATTCATGCGACAGTGGCAAATACAACTCTATCGAAGCACGTCTAGAATCATTACTCTGATTCCAGCAGGTGTGTAATTTAGACTAAAATACTTAGATGATGGCAAGTGTAAAGTGGAATAATATTGTGATAATGTCGATACTGCAGGAATACTACGACAGATGGCATACTGAGTATTTGAGGCAGATCTAGAAACATAGATTCCACACACTATCAATCAATTGGCGACTGGCTTCCCACGGTGAGTTATGCCCAGTGTGAGAGTCAGCGTGAAAAGGCGCTTTTCAGGTCAACTTTGGGCTCGTCGTTAGTCAAATAATTCAAGAGCCACAGGCTTGTGCGCCGCCACGGAGCGCCAAATGCACTGGGAGCCTGAGAATCCGAAAGAGAATGCTTTCACGCTTTCTCAAGATAGCCTGATCTGGATTGTTAGATGTCATCATTGCTTTATCATTTCGTAATGAGAGTGTGTATTGATTAAACGATTTTCGGTGAATGGTCTTGATTTGAGACGCCGCAATGTTATTACTCATCCTAATGACACAGCCTGGGAAGAGTCAAAGATGCTGAAATATGAAAGGAAGGTCAGACGAAGAAGGTACTGGCATTTGAATGGTTGACATGCCTTCTTGGTCTTTCACATCGCATTGTCATCTGAACATTGTCGGGAATTTTCATCGTCACTGTACTTTTTCACCTTGCGCACTTTCACATTTGAATTTTTTATGCGCGTTCAAGACCTCTCCATCTCTCTTTTCCCCCGTCGGCAATGAATCATCGAGAGTTTCTCCCTCTCATACGATTCTTTCCATGTTTTTCCATTTCCTAATTATACGAATTCTCAATGCTGTTGAAAGTACGTTTTCGAATTTTCACTCATGTAACAGTACCTACAATCTCGTCATTAAGAAACACAGATTTATTAAACCCTATCCTCGTACTGCGTAGTTTGGAATGATTTCTAAAATGACCACCTTGATTACTAATAAATTGCAAAGATCATTTTTATCTATCCATCATCATTTAACTTTTCGAATGTTCATGATCAAATCGAATATCTTTATGAAAACACAAAAATGCGATGTGAATAATGTCACTATTAGATTTTTATGCGAAGTGAATAATGTCACTATTAGAAGAGAATTAGTCACTATTAGATTTTGCAGAGGACGGTAATGAATTGTTTACCGACCATCGTTTATCCAAATACTTCTTCTCATGACAAGATAAATTGATGATGACAACTGAATCTATCAAGATCAATCTCAATCTATCTGCACTTCTCAAGAAGGAGTCCACAAGTCTAGAAGGATGCTCTCACTGCATATGGTGCTCCGTTGCGACGAAGAAACCGATGTATCTTCAAGTACTTGAAGAACTACGAGACTCTCGATTTCACAATTCGGCTGTAATTGTTTTCTCCTGATTTTCGTCAGTGCACCCCTGAGCTTGATACTTGTGCAACATTGCAGCATTGGACAGGTGGTGAAACAAAATCTACCACCGTGAATTGGCTTAGGTTGGAGACGCGAATCATGAGCCACTAAAATAACATAAGCGTAAGAATCAATGGCCGTAGGTGAAATTGTGTTAATATATATGATGGCTCACTTTCCGGCAACGAAATACGAGAGTAGTGATTCTTGATGAGCTAGCGTTGTACCTCACTGTCGCATGAGTGTAGTTCATGCAATCTGAAACGTGTGAATAAGTAAATATGGACAGTATATTGGATATTATATGGATAGGGAACATGTACGGAAGATGAAAAGGAACTCTGAAGAAGGGAAGAAGTGCGATGATTCATTTTTGCTGGGGAGAACGAGAGGAAAGATGATGGCGGTATGCGGAGAAAAGAAAGATTTGTGCACATGAATGAGACTGACCCCGTAAATTCTGTGCCAGCGATCCCAATTTGCATCATGATCATTGAAATATAGTAATTAAAATTGGAAATCATATTTAGATTATTCATCAAGGAGTGTTCAATGGCACTAATGAACAAATGAAAACATAATTTAGTTCCATTCCCGATCAACGAAGAAGGACGTGAAAAAATTAAGAACAGCGAGCTGTTCGTTCGCTTGAAGGAGGCAATTCGTGTGTAGTTCGTAGTCTGTAAGTACGTCTGTTTATGAATCTAATAATCCCTTGTTTCAGTTCCCGAGAATGGAAAAGAAGAAGGCGATGACCGAGTGAGAATGATATACAGGAACCGATCAAAGAAGTTATCGATTATGTTCGTTCTATTCGTTCTCCTTCTTCCAAAAACATTCTTATAAGAGGATGTAAATTTTCCTAGGGTGTAAATGAGTGCGTGACGAAATATTATCATAACATTTTATCCATTACTTCAACGAAGTCTTCTTGACCTTCCAATCTCCAACATAATCTTCAACAATGAATCCTCCGATTTCGCACTGAAATGGTTATGCAAGTTTATGTGTTGTTTGTGAAAGACTGTTTGTGAGATTTGTAAAAGTGGCAACTAAAAATTAAAAATATGAACACAATGCTAGTAATTTCTGGCATACTTTAAAATTATTTACAATTCTCACCGTTTCGAATTGTCCATTTACGATTTCCCCGTTCCTGAACAATAGAACCCGATCGTTCGCAGCATTTTCATCTACCTTAAACATGACTAAATTAAGCTTGAGAAGAAGGTTGCATTATACTTAGTCAAAATGATGAACAAGTTAAAAAAATACTTACACCATTTTATCATGTAACTTGTTGTTCCGTTCCTCACTTTCTTGTTTTATGGATAGTTCCATGGAATACAACGTCGTCTGCCGCATCTACTTTTGCGAAAACTTCTTTGTTTTCTTCAAAGGTAAACGTTCTTCTGAAACAATGAAATAATGTAGAGTTTTTCTACTTAGAAAAAATGAAAACATGCCCTTGACGGTGTTTCCATCAAAATAGCTTAGTAATCAATAAATTATATTTATTCACCTTATTCGTTTCTCCATCTGCACCTTCAGTTCTTCCGAATATTATATTCCCATGGCAAGAGTGATCACATAAGGATCAGTATCGAATGCGAGTAGAACATTCAATCTGAAAAGGAGTTTATAGTATATAGGCGAGTATTAAAGAGAATCCGTGAAATGGTGAAGAGAAAAAATGAAGAGAAAAGGTGTAAGAAAGAGGGACGGGGGACGATGACTCAGAGGCGATTTAGAAAAGATATGACGATAGATAACGATTATCGTGCGGGAACAGAGAGAGGGAGTAAAGTATGAATATTTTGAGCAATGATTCAGTTCTCTTCTTAGCAGAGTTGGAATAAATGTGAACCTTGAACTCTGTAAGTTTTCATTCTGATCGTCCAATCAATTCGATCATTAATGCGCATAGATTAGATCACGAGGAGTAACAGCAAACAGCAACGCGAGCAAAGGAAAGTATGAGAAGCAACAACTTTAAGTCATGTTACAACAACAAATTGATTTTTTCCGACTATGTATTAAATCACATTCCGCTTAATCGGAATGTGATTGATTCAATGTAAGGAGAAAGAACAGACGATATTGAGTGAGAGGGGAGTTAATCTTTGACGTTTTTGAAGTCTGCAGATAGCAAAAGTCCACTCTTCTCCACATTTCAAAGGATACTCCATAACTTCCTCGAAAACTTTCGTACGTGGAAAAAACAGAGGACAAGGTTCCTTAATCTTCACAATTTCTCAGCTTCAGTACATTTAGAACCACCGCTGATTACACTACTTCACTCTACTTTATTAATGGGCAATCTCTATCAAAAGTTTATTTATCCTTCGTTGATACAGAATAGTTTACTGAATGGAACAAGTGCGTGATCGAAAGAATATGTGTACATTTATAATTTATTCGAAAATAAAAGTGACAATCAGACATAAAAATAATCAAATTTTACACTACTTCCAAATTCAGTAAGATTCCAGCTTGCTCAGTCGAGCTTGGCGATCTGCGCCTGAAAACACACTTGGCAAATTATCACTTTTCCAAACACTTTATTATCTGTACAAAGAGATGTAGTAGAAGTAGCTCACTCTGTTGCTCCTTCACACATCTCTTCTCTTCTCAAATCTTCAAGTCGAAGAGAGTGTGGCATTATCCGAATGCCGCTCCTCGCCTCGTTTAAAAGAGTCTTCAAAATAATTGAACTGTCTATTGCGTTTTATTATTATATTTGGCCTTTAATTTTTTACTATTATACCTATCTTTACCTTTTGAGGAATCTCCTTGATGAAACAATTCTTGATTATAAGTGAATATTCACTGGAGACATAGACAACAGCTTCGAATGCGTGTAGGGCATTCAGACTGAAAAAAAACATTGAATTAGAACCGAGCATTGAGAGAAGAAAAAAATGAAATGATCAAATGATTACGGAGGATAGTGTAAAAAGGGGACAGGAAATGATGATTCAAAGGCGATTGAGAGGAAGATATGGCGATACATAACGATTTTTGTGCGGAAGGATCAAATAAGGGAAGTATCAATGCTTTCTTCAATTATTCAGCGCATCCATTTGCTCTTCTGAATTGATGTGAATTCGAATCTTGAACTCAAGTTTTCATTCTGCTTGTTCAATCAAACCACTACATAATGCGCTAGATTAGATTGTGAAAGCTTAATATCTAGCGCGAGCCAAGGTATGAGAAAAAAACAAACTTTAGATAATGTTTTTAACAGCAAATCTATTTTTCCGACATTAGATTTTCATCACACTAAGCATAAATAATAAGTGAGTATACCGCGAGCTTAGGGAGAGTATTACATGAAGAAGGGGGAAAGAATACAGTGAACAGTGTAAGAAAGAAGGAAGAAAGGGAGGGGATGATTCAGAGGCGATTTGGAGAAAGATACGAGAAAGAGAAAGAGGATGGATGAAAGCAGCTGCCGAAATTGAGTCACTGTACGATTTCACTCATCTGCACAGGGTTTGATTTGAACAAACTGAAGTGAAATTTAATTGAGATCGGTTTGTTTTCTGTTCAAAACCACCGTCATTGGCCTTGAGTTGACCAATGAGAATGAATAAACCTTGTTGTAAAGCTTGTATATTGTAAGCGCAAACCAATTTCGACACATGTGTTTTTGTTCACAATTAATTCAAGGTAGAAAAATTTAACATTTCATCGAGATGAGGCACACCATCCATATGGTCTTAACTATGGTGCAATTGTCCGAAAAAAGCGGAGAGACAGGCCTTGGTCGGAACATATGGGGAATTATAACTGAAGTGATCTCCTGGGGTGAAACGATACTGGATTCTCCTACCGGATACAGGATTCCAAGGACCCGTCACATGATTATCTCATGGTCGATGTCTTAATCGGCATTTTCGTTTCGTTAGCCCTTGAACAGGTTCACATCGAATCTTCCAGTAATTCATTGGTCTGCAATACAAAAAATAATGCAAGAGGCTTCGAAAATTATTATTTAAAAAATTCAAAATAAAAATCTGAGAAATAAAAGAAGTAAAATCTATGAATTGTAAAAAGCTTGCAATTTCGACACATTTTCCAATTCCGCAGTAGGAGGGTAGAGTTGAATCGATTTCCTGATGTGCTTCGATGACATTGTTGTAGGAAGCATGAGTGTAGGTCATGCAATCTGCAAAGTGTCAATAAGTAAATATATACAGTAAATGTATAGGGGAACATGAAGGAAGAATAAGAAAAGAATCGTGAAGGGGAGGAAAAGTGTGTCGATTCATTGGCGACACGGAAAAAAGAAAGAGAGTCGATGACAATGTGAGGAAAGATCAATGAGTTGACAATTCACGATGCTGAACATCTTGAGGTATCTTGACCTGATTAGCGTCTGTTACCAGGTTTGATAAACAAAGGAATTCAAAGTTTAGTGATGAGAAATATTTAAGGCGATTAGATAAAAATAAAAACAAAAAACTGCAAAATTCATGGCGAGTGCAATTAGATTCTCTTTCACGAAGCAAAGATCCATCGCCCTCTCGTTAGCCATAATATGTGCGTATCTACACTTGCAGCAATGGTGGATAAAAAATATTATTATGGTTCTCGCTCCTTACATTAATTTTCCTTGCAGTTTTTGTTGGTTTTTTTACTATTCTCACTCTGTGCCATAAGAATGAGTAATGACATTGCTGCCTCTCAACAGAGTTCACCTTCCTTTATCAAAACCTTACGCCAGTATAAAACAATCTTGAATTAAATAAATTTGAATTAAATAAATTTGTATTGCATCTCGAGTATGCGAATGGAACAGATAACAGCATTTATCTACAAGAACTTATACAAGATAAAGCAATAATGATAAGATGTCGAGTGGAGAGAGAGAGAGAGTCACGATCCATTTTCCCCATTGGTTATATACTGACGATGTACTCGAGGCTGAGTCATCGGAACCTGGAATTACTCATTAGTCTCTTCAGTTTGCACGCTCTCTACTCTTCTCTAACTATGTGATTCATGCCACCCACGCTCTAACCGAAGTAAAGCAAAGCAAAGTGCACGTCCTTCTCTTTGCTTCTGTTCTGGATACTTTGCTACCAATAGTGCATTACCTCCCTATCTATTTCCCGGCTCCGGTTCTAACTTTCTCCGGTTCTACTCTTACATTACACCTCCCTTTCTCCCAGGAGACCGACCCGGTCTACTTGTCCTCCACATCTCCTTCCTTACTCATTTATGTATCACGATCATTAATTTCCTTATTTCAGCTTACTATCTATTTCATTGTAAATTTTTCGACGATAAATCGCTGATATTCCTCTTCCCGTATCACACACATTTTCATGACTCATGATTCAATGTTCCTTCCCCTTTCACTCCTGACCTGTCACACCACATAACGACATCATAACTCTCGGTTTATCAACAAATTGGTCCACCCTCTCTCAATCTTCGCTCAATCCGTTACTCCTTCTTCTGTTGCCTTTCAATTTCCACGATAGATGCCCAGAGGGAGACGACTGATGACTCCCACCTGTAATGCACATCTCACTATCAATCTTTGCCTCTCCTTGTCCCAACTTACTGAGCTCATGACCATCAGCTCACGCCAAATTGCACGACTGGTGCGCACATCCACTCCCACCGTCAGATCTGTTCCCCGAAAGGTGTTGAGCTTCGTCAAGGCGGCCCTGAAGATTAAACAAATCGCCAGCACCTTCGAGTCCTGTAATGGGCTTCCTTACCTAACCCTCCCCAACATTTGCACTCACATTAGTATTGGCGATCAGGCGCTCCAGAGCGCGAGGGTCCGAATTCAGCCATTGCCGAAGGAAAGCGTATGCGTAGTACTTCTCCTCAGCCTTAATCTTACGCCGACCCATGATGCGCATGAACTCGGCCTGGTTCGGATTAACAGGTTGGTTCATCCTTAAAAAAGAAGAATGTTTATCGAATATGAGATAACGAGAATTTGAGAAAGAGATAGGAGGCCTTCAGCCGAGAATAAAGTGTTTATCTTCTGACTTTTTTGGGGAAAACTGCGAATAGTCCAGGGAGAGAGTTGGATATGGGCATAAATCTACTAAGTAGTATCAGAACAAAAACAGAAGTAAGTTATTTTGATACGGTTAACGATAGTAAGATGGGGTATTGCAACTTGAGGTTGTTGTTCTTCGATTAAATTCATATGGAAAGTTCCATACCTCACATATACGGCAATTTTTCGACCAAAATGAGGTATGATCTAGATTTTAGAACGTTATGTAACAAACGGGGCATCTATGTGCTAAATATCAGTGACTCTATGAAGGGCAAGATAGCGGGCCGAGAGATTCGTAACAGGCGTAAAAAAATATCCGAAAAGTAATGGTCAATGTTGCTACCGAGAAGACAGGCCAGAATACTCGTTCTCTGGGTTTCTCATGAGAAGCTGTTTCTCATCTCATCCCAGTCTCATGGTCGTTTTCTTGTACGGAACCTTGGAGTCTGTATTCCTCTTTAGCAAGAACTCGGCCGATATGATAAACAGGCCTTCGCTTCGTTTTAGCTCGAATAGGTTCACATCAACTCCAGTTGTCAGAGCTCCGATTGCGCATATTCATTAATCTGCAATACAAGTTTATTGAATTCAAGACAAATCTTCTTCATCATTTCTTAGAAATCAAGGTAGTCTTTAAATATTGAGCGGTTTAAATTCTTTCTTGACTCACTTTCCGCATACTAAGTACGAAGGTAGAGTTGAATAGATATCATAATTAATGTGCTTCGATGATGTTATTGTAGCTATGTTTGCAGGAGTGTAGGTCATGCAATCTGCAAAAGATCAATTTTATTATATGGACTGTATAATGGGAACTGGATCCAAATAGGGAATTTAAGGAAGAAGAGGAAAAGAATCAAGAAAGGAGAGGAAAAGCGTCTTCTTTTCCATCATCAATGATGATTCATTGATGATGGAGAAAGAGAGAAGAAGAGGAGATGACAGTGCGCGGAAAGATAAAGGATATGAAATTTTGCCTTGTGTACCGTAGTCTGTAATTAGACCAACTTTTGTCAATAAATGAATTCAAAGGTAAGTGATGAGGAATATTCGAACCCTCATTCACGAGGCAAAGGTCAAACGCACTCGCCGTAGCCATATCATCATCAGCCATATCGTGCGATATTTATTTTCAATAACTACCATTGCAATAATAGGGGATAAAATAATATTTTATTCAAGTAGATATACTTCTTATTCCTTGCAGTAACGTGTTCATTTTCTTAGAGTATTTTACTCTTCCAACTTTGCGTCATTAAAATGCGTAATCGTAATTCTGTATCTCAACACAGGTTCAGCGGCAATTCTTTATCAAAATACATATGTCTCCTTATGCCAAAAACACAACAATGATGACCTCGGAATCTAACAATCTGGATCAGTCTCAATCTGTCTGCCATTCATGCGAAAGTGTAGAACTATGCTCTTGCAGATTCTCCTCGAAACGCTCCAAGCGTAGAGACACAGGATACTTGAACAACTGCAGGTTGGCGAGCCCAAAGATAGACTGAAAAGCGGCATTTCATTTCACCCTTACTCTCACACTGGACATCATGACTCACAGTGGGAAGTTGGAGATTGACCACTCGGCTACTCGGCTACGGGTGGTTGTTGTTAATGCTCCGCTGAGCAAAGCAATTCTCGCAAAGTAGCATTGTTGCTGGGCTACCAATGAAATAAAATCGTTCCCTACTTTAAGCCACCACAAAAAAACTACAGTTTACGACATTGAGTTGTTGTCCTCCATATCCAAGTTGCATACCGTATGATTCGTCGGCATTATTCAGCCAAAATCCCTGAAAAGTGTTCTTCTCCTCTCGTTTAACTATGAATTACCCACCTACAGTAATCCTTGTCTTCCGGCATGAATTCCCGGTGATTAGTTGACATAATTTAGTAGACTATGAGAATGCCATCCTTTATTCATTGTTGCACGAGTGTAGGCCATGCAGTCTGAAAAGAAGAAGTAAACTAATGAACGAGGAGAAGCTCAAAAGTGTACAGTGAACTAGGCAGAGAGGAAAAACTCGAGGAGAAAGGTATATAATGTCGTGCAGAGAAAGGAAACAGGGTGTGAATCACTGGTTGGGGAGGAAGAAGGAGAGTGATGCTGAAATGGAATGGACAGATATGAAGGTACGATAGATGAAACATACAGTAGGGGATTCACATGACTTTGTATCGAGCGGGATAAAAAGGAAATATTTTATTTCATGAAGCACAAAGTCATTGAATATCAATTTAATTGACAAATTAATGTTATTGCAGCATTAATGTTTAACGATTCAGTGAACAGTTAGAATTCATTGGAATTAAGAGAACTTATCCAGATCGAATCTAACCCATTGAAAAATGAGACAAGACAGATGCAGCGACGATAGGATCGATGCCACTTCACAATCGGATCTTAGATCGCATAATATCACAATAAGGGAGAACAGATAAAAGGTGAGATAGCAGAACCACCATGAAACTTGTTCGTCTTGTCTATGTGCACGTCACAAATCCTAGATGAATCGAATTATAGCTATGCAGATATCCATTACTTTCTAACCGAACGTCAGACAATTTCTGCATTTAATTTTTTTTAATCTGAAATGGGGCGTCGTTGAAGTCCATTAATTTCTCACCATGATTTTTATTTGTCATTGAATTGAAGAGTGGCAGAAACGGTACTAGTGAAGATCATGTAGAGATCTGAAAGAGTATTTGTGATGGAATTGGCCAATTGATGAGGTTGAATGAGGTCAGCGAAATACACGAGATAGAACACAAGATAGAAGACAGTCTGGCGAGTATTGGTAAAGCAGAGCGAATCCTCTCATTCACTCCTCGACGGGAAAATGAGCTGCTGCTCTTTGCCGGAATCGATGCGAAAGTCCATATAAAAAAGACTGGAGAGAACGAGCGAACTCAATTATAGTGCGGGACGGGGATAATGGGTGGGGAAGGGGAGGGAGACGACAGCTGGTGATTGTGGTTGATTGAAATGAAATAATGTTATCGAAATGAAAGCGTTTCACTTTCTCTCCGCATCTAGGAAAGTGAGCTGTCTAGACTGAGTAAGTGATGAATTTGTTATGATGTAACACCTTCAATTATCAGATTGAATCACTTCCGAAAGGAAGAGGAAGTCGAGATCAACCAAATGTGTATAGGAAAAGGAATGGACATAATTGAGGATTTTGACTATAGCGTCATTCTTCGGCTCCTATCACGTGGCCATGTATCTGTATTACATTCACACAAGTCGAATAATAGGAATAATAATAGGTAGGGGCCACAAGCCCCGCCCACTTTGGTGTGACATACTCCTCCCTAAAAAGCGAGACGGGAGCAGCACAAGGTTCATTCTAAATGAAATCGCTCGATCGGCGTCGCGTTGGATAGCTATTACCACCATCTATTGATTGGTCGCTGTACCCAAAGTGAAAAACAATAACAAGTAGATGAAAAACAATAATAAAGGTAGGGAAGAGGTCGTTTCTGTTGCTTCCGGTGAAAAAACCTTTTGGGTACAGAAATTTTCTGACGAAATGGAGTATTTTAGGAATTTTAGAGAAAAAATTAGATTTTTAATCATTTTCCCTGATTTGTGCCAGAAGCTCGAAGGAGGGGCGGGGGAGGCGAGCTAGAGGGCGGGGGGAGGGAGAGAGACAAACGCAAATTAGGCTCCGCCCCCTTCCCTCTCGTCTCGCCTTTCCGCGCGCACTTCTCGGGCTCTAGCGCGCCTCAGAGAAAAGATATCGACAAACGGTAAAAAATGTGATGATATTGGGACCACGAGGGATAGTTTGAGCACTCGTTTGGCCCGATTGTGTAGAATTGGTTATCTGCGTTGTGGCCCCTAATAATAGGAATAATTTATCACAATAGGGAAGATATGATATACTCTGTGAAGGTAGAAGCACCGGAACATGTATTCGTAACTCTCATAGAAGCACATTGCTGTAACTCTCGTATATACACATGACAGTAGTGAAGATATCCGTTATGCTCTAGCCAAATGCAATAGAATGCGGGTCGTCAGAGAAGTTCTACAAGAAATATAGCGTTTCATATCATTCAGGAAGCCTAAAATTTCTCACCTTGATGTGTAGTTGTCATTGGATTGACTCGCAGCATGGAAACCGCGAGTCGAGTCCGTGTAGAGGACTACAAAAGGTCAAAGATCGTTGAGGGAAAATGAGACAATGGGTGGTACAAAATGAATATGAGGGAGTGTGGGGTAAACGATAAAGAATATCTTTGGAATAGATGGAGGGAATAGAGATTCGAAAGCATAGGGAAGCTGGTTCCTCTCGGGAGAATAGGATGGGTGCTCTCTGTCGCGAATCGATGTGAAACTGCGGAGAAAAAAGACTGGAGAGAACGAGGGAACACAATTAAAGTGCGGGAGGAGAGGAAGGATGGGAGAAGGGGAGAGACGGATGGGTAGGCAGACTACATCTGGAGCTTGTTTTTAAGAGCGTTTTCATTGAGGGCGATGTGAATAGTGAGCGAAAATTCTCGTCTTAAATAGTCTGTGGGATTTCGAAATTGCGGTGTTTCACCATCAATGAACTCTTTATATAGTGAGTGGTCCACGCTAAGTAAGCGCCGAACGAGAAGTGGTGTAAAATCATCAATCAACGAACTTCCGCAAGGAAGAGGAATACGCAAGAAAAATGAAAGGGTGTGCCTAGAGATGAGTAAGTAGCTGGTTTTACTAGAAAATGGAGCGCTTTTTTGAACACGAATTGAGAAAACCGAATAGGTGCTAGTGACATTACTTCATATATGAAAACGAATGCATTTTTCGAGTAAAACATTGCCTTCGAGAGAGCATGGACTTTACAGTGAATTTCTAATAAAACCAGCTTCTTACTCATCTCTGGTCACACCCTTTCATTTTTCTTGGGTATTCCTTCTCCTTGCTGAAGTGAGTAATGCGGAGGAGAAGTGAGTGATCACTCCACTAGAACTGCGCACATGATTCCAGAACTGCTTATCTGCGTAAACCATGAATTTCACCACTAGGACTGCTAAACTGAGTACCAAGTAACATATATCAGCAAGATATCTATCCCCTCAAATGTATTTGTGCGATTCTAGAGGGTAATGTGTGTAAGAGACGAAATAGCTCGAAGGAGTGCCAGAGGATCCGAAAGGTGACAGAAGCTAATAAAAGGAAAAGGACATATATTTTTTTCAAAATGTAAAGAAGATATATATCGATGGATTATGAGGAAAAGTGGACATATGGTATGGCTGAGTATCGCATGAGAGGGAACCGCCGCGATAGTATCGCAAGGATGCGAGTCTCTTGCAGTCCCTTCCCATTGGAGACGGTAAGAGAGCGTTTCCTCTGCTCTGTCTGTGTTCTCTCTTCAATCTCTCGTCAACTCATTGATCTCTCGTCAGGGATGCAAGGGAACATGAACCTGAAACCCTATTACACGGTTGTGGCGAGTGATAATGTCAATAAGGAATGAACGAACAGAGAAAATGTCCGAGTTAAACGATACTTTGACCAAATAATGTATGGCACACACTCATTGGACTACAGCTCACCCGCCTCATTTCCTATAAATCATTTGATGGCCTCGGAGAGGTGGTCCTTTGTGCGTGAGTAAGATTTATGCTAATGAATCTGTCACCGCCTCTTTGTCCCACTCAAACTGGATAATGGTCCGAAAGAGTGCAGAGAGCATGGGAACTACAGTACAACACCCTTTTCTATAATTAAAATTTTTAAAAGTAATTCTTTCCTCACCAAAAGAAGATTAATATAGGAATACGAGGGAATGATTTAACAATATATACGGTCCGAGAGAAGTTTTCACGCATTCATTATCGCGTATCCGATCACACCGAGTAAGTGTGTATTGCGTGAGTGCTTTTACTCCAAATGAGTCCAAATGAGAGTATCATTCACCCACGAAGGAAATACACAGGTAGTTCAGTGGTAGAACACCTAGTAAGCGGTAAGCGGAAGCCACCGGTTCGATACCCGGTCTATGCATTTTTGAATTCTCAAACAATAATGCGCGAAAAGACCTGGGGAACTCGCGGAATACGGCATTCTAAATCGATGTTGTATCATACTTTCACTTCATTTTTCCTCTCTCCCATTTCCATCTTGGAGCGTACCATCGATCACAAAGAAGCAGATGTTCACTCATGTTCTTAGTGCAAATGGAGCAAGGAAAGAGATGTAAGAAGAGATTGCGATGGAGGAATTGATTTCAAAAGACTGAAAGACTGAAAATATGAGGCGAACGAGCGAGATGTATTAGGGCCAGATGAGAGGAACAGGAGAAAGGAAGGAAGAGAGGAAGTAGATGGGGCATCTGTTGCGTTACTGCAGAAAGGATGACGATTTCATGCTTTGAATACATCCCTTCATGACATTATATGCCCCTTGATTTGATAGGCGGCAGATTGATACATGGGGATAATTGAGGATTGTGACTCTTAAGTGTCTCTTGTTATGTGGTCAGGTATACTGTACTAGCATTATTTGAACATTAAATACTTTATCACAACAAAGAGAACCAGATTTGAGGTGAGATGGCAGAAACACCGGAACATATACTCGTAACTCTCATAGATACACATTGCAGTATCACTCGTAGATGCACATGACAGTAATGCATGTAGCCATTGTTTTCAAGCTGTAGTAGAGAAGGCATTGCCAGCAAAATTTCTGCAAGAAACATGATCAATTTTTGCGCATGGATCATAAAAGTTCGCAAATTACACACCATTATGTGTAGTTGGGTAGAGGTGTGACACGGACAGTGTAGTCGAGATCATGTAGAGATCTGCAAAGATCAAAGATCAGTGAGCAGAAATGGGACGATGATGAGGCAATGACCACAATAGGCAGTGAAGTACATGACGAAAACACGACAGGCGAAATACTGGAGAAAATTCGTAAAGCCCTCTCTATGACTCCTCGGGAAAGAAAAGAGCTGCTGCTCTTTCGCCGAATCAATGTGAAACTGCGGAGAAAAAGGACTGGAGAGAACGAGCGAACTCAATTAAAGTGCGGGAGGGGATAGTGGATGGGAAATGGTGAGAGAGATGGGAGGGAGACTACATCTGGAGTTAGTTAAACGGCCATAGGTGAGATATGTGAATAGAGAACGAACAAGTTCGGATTATATAGTCCATGTGATTTTAGAAATTACTGAGTTTCACCGCACTCATTGGAATACGGCCTGCCTAGGCTGAGTAACCGCCGAATGAGGTGTGGTGTAATGCCATCAATCAACGCATTGAATCACTTCCGCAAGAAAAACGAATACGCGAGAAAAATGAAAGGGTGTACCTAGAGATGAGTAAGAAGCTGGTTTTATTAGAAAACGGAGCGCATATTCCGTTTTGGGTTGGAGAAACCGAATAAGTTCCCGTTAAAACCAATTTTGCAGCGACATCACAGCTCCAGATGCAGTAGGAGAGAGAGAGAGAGAGAGATACTCACAAGTACTCAATGGGCCACCAGCTCACTCGCCTCATTAGCTATGATTCCATTGATGGCCTCGGAGAGATGGTCTTTTGTGTGTGAGAGTGAAATGCTAATGAATCTGCCTCCAAGATGGATTTATTTCCCTCGCAGTATCTTTGTCCAACCACCTCGGTAACTAATTTATACAAATCGAGCGAATAATACGAGAGGATATTCATAAAATATTCATAAATTAAACGATTTATCATGACATCAATGCAATTCTCCTGCTGGAGCTACTCAGTGACGAATGGTGGAGGTTCGTCATAACTCTTCGTCACTACTAGCGTTAGAGATGGATAGAGTCACTCTTGAATGCGGCCTTTCTTGTTCACTTAAGACAGCTAGAACCCCATCCGGATGCTTTTCTTGATTATCCAAATAAGTCTGTCGCGAGTGTAAGATACAGTATCGCCGGAAAGTATTTGGCCACTTTTTCGATCAGCTGTATCTTTTCATTCAAAAAAGATATCGATCTGATTTTTTGGCATGCCATAGCTTAACTATCGGTGAACAAATATTTCTGGTGAGGTTTCGAAAAAAATCGATACTATTGCATAGTGATGACGCAATCGAAAGTGTACTTCTTTGATAATTATTATTTCGCTTGTAGATTTTTTCGTACTCTCAAAACTTTTTGTGTGGTGAGACATTAACTAGGTGTATCCAGAAAAAAAGTTTCAAGTTGTTGCCGCTTGCTGCTGGAGGTGCAGAGTTGCTGCAACTTCTGGGTCGAATTTTCACAACTCCGCTCCTAGACATGCTAGAAACTCGTTCTAAGGATCATTATGCTTCTTATAACGAGTAATGTATATCCTGAGAGTTTGGTCATGATTGACCGTCATTTACACTTTTTACACTAAAAATTCACTTTTTCTGATGACCCTACTTTGATCCTCTGCCGCTCCAAGGGAGAATTTTGTAAAACGCTGGTTTCAGCGCAGGAACATTGCAAAACCATCCATTAGTAGTATCCCAAATTTTCAGATCATTTGCTTTTCCCTCCAGTCTGTTGTGATCGATTTACTGAGGCACATTGGGTTCAAAAATACTCGCCCCGCTCACTTTGTTATTTCATAATTTTCTTTCTATCTGAGCTACAGGTTTAAAACTTAGCGACGATAATACGGTGAAGGTTATCCATTGTTTGGCTAAGTTTGTGTTTATTTCACTGCCTTTGAAAAATATTGAAGAGGATTTTCTTCAACTCTTCAAGTGAAGATTATCCTCTTCAAACTGAATGCGCCTTAGTAAATTGATCACAACATACTGGAGAGAAAAGCAAATGATCTGAAAATTTGGGATACTACTAATGGATGGTTTTGCAATGTTCCTGCGCTGAAACCAGCTTTTTACAAAATTCTCCCTTGGAGCGGCAGAGGATCAAAGTAGGGTCATCAGAAAAAGTGAATTTTTAGTGTAAAAAGTGTAAATGACGGTCAATCATGACCAAAACTCTCAGGATATACATTACTCGTTATAAGAAGCATAATGATCCTTAGAACGAGTTTCTAGCATGTCTAGGAGCGGAGTTGTGAAAATTCGACCCAGAAGTTGCAGCAACTCTGCACCTCCAGCAGCAAGCGGCAACAACTTGAAACTTTTTTTCTGGATACACCTAGTTAATGTCTCACCACACAAAAAGTTTTGAGAGTACGAAAAAATCTACAAGCGAAATAATAATTATCAAAGAAGTACACTTTCGATTGCGTCATCACTATGCAATAGTATCGATTTTTTTCGAAACCTCACCAGAAATATTTGTTCACCGATAGTTAAGCTATGGCATGCCAAAAAATCAGATCGATATCTTTTTTGAATGAAAAGATACAGCTGATCGAAAAAGTGGCCAAATACTTTCCGGCGATACTGTATGTGTATATGGACAGTGAAAAATGGAGCTGTACTAGATTTGGGCTGAACATATAAAATTAACTCTGTGATAACAGTCATAATGTTTTTTACCAACATATGAGAGATGAAGAGAAAAAAGTACAAAAATATATTGACGGGATCTAGATGGAACAGCAGTTTTCTTATCAAATTACACTCAAAAAGACGATATAATATGACTATGTTTTTTTGGCAATAATTTTTGTTGAATCAATATTCAAACAATATTCGTAATGCATAGAAGCATCGGTATCATCATTTATCTACGGCGATTTTGTACCAGATTAAAACTCATTTTATATACGAGTACGCGGTAGAAAGTACACCTGGTTAAGAGACCTTCTCTATACAAATTCAGCATGAACCGGACATCCATCCAGGATTTTTGAGTCAGACCTTCATACTGCGGTCACAGGAGAGGGTCGACCCCTTGTTTACAAAACCACAGTAATTGGCATCCCTAGCCTCATACGCGTGCCGCCACGCGCGCGCGAATGTCGGATTTTGGCCAAAAACGTGGTTTTCATATCTCAACAACCGTACAAGCTAGACATGAAATTTCTTTTGTGTT
>LS488063.1:541986-612194 GCA_900490705.1 Pristionchus arcanus
GAGATATGAAAACCACGTTTTTGGCCAAAATCCGACATTCGCGCGCGCGTGGCGGCACGCGTATGAGGCTAGGGAGGCCAATTACTGTGGTTTTGTAAACAAGGGGTCGACCCTCTCCTGTGACCGCAGTATGAAGGTCTGACTCAAAAATCTTGGATGGATGTCCGGAAGAGGGGTTGAAATGGTGAATTTTTATGGAGAAGGTCTCTTAAAAATACTCACCCGTAGTTTAAACTCCAGTATCAATTTTCTCAATGTGAGCGATGCACGTTTCAGGGATACATGTACAATACAATTTTTCGACACTACGTGTTCTCACCTCTTACGTATCTGTTCTGGTATCGAGGTCCACACAAATTGCATCATATTGAGGTATACAAAAAAATATCCAAAACATTTCGATGCCATTCACAGATTTTGATGATATTTGCGATATAGTCTAGAATCTGACTTGATCTAATTCTGCATTCACACTTCAAAAAGTATAATAGGGAAATAAGCAACTTATATCGGATTTGGTTTGATGTCATTCTTCGTGATGGACATCGATTTCTCTGACGGACCTCGATATATTTTACGGGCAATATTCCCCGATACGGACCTCGATATACTTGTCTGCAGCTAGTGTAAGTGTTATCACAAAAAACTTTAAAAAAAACATGCCAAATAATTGCCTTTGTTCATCAATCTTTCATGTACATATATTGAAAATAACAGTGATTACACAGTAACACTCGTATCAGGGGGGAATGGGAGATCAGAGATCAGAGATCAAAGATGAGAGATTAGAAGGCCATAGGGCAATGTTCCATCTGGATAGTGATGTGCGGAGGGGCGATTGGTCTAATCTTGGGTGCGTTTCTGGGAAGATGGCGGCTTGAGGCAGAAGCGGTCGAAGTCCTGCAATAATTTGACCAATTATCACTTGTGTTACGTGATTTATAGATCTCTAAAATCAAACTAATCTCGGATCTAATCTATGCTTTGATGAATGCTATTGCTTTGTATTATATTGCTATGCTGTTGCTATGCTATGCTATGCTATTGCTATGCTTTGTAGTGCGCGAATGTGAACTTTCTGTAAATCCATCACTATCTGACTCAATAGTCAGCCCCCCTCGAATCACGAAGTTATTCTCGTTTTCGAGGAACTATTGCTATTCGTCTAATCCCTTCCTCGAAAAGATGTCCCCACTTGCTTTTTATGCTCGCTCGCCGACAAGACTCGAGCCTGTCTCTTTCCGAATTCTACAGTGAATCTTGCCCACAACAGACTCTCTCGAATCTCCCCAGTCCCTGCCCCTCAGAAGAGTAGGGATTGTGGAGGAACTGGAGAGTAGTAGGGAATGGTTGAGTGAGTGAGGGAATTCGTCTTGAGGAAAAGAAGACACGACACGACAATTGCATTTGGCCATATTCTCGCCTCGACTCAGCGAACAACGAGCGTTTTCATGCATCCAGTTAGAGATGGCGAGAGGGCACTGGAAATCGAGAGAGACAGAGAAAGAATGCCTAATCGAGTCAGTTTCGCTGATGAACTTGCGCTTCGGTGGACCGTGAAACAAGAGATGGAAGCTGCGTCAAGGAAGAGGATACTGGTGCGAATGTGCGTGTCGGGTTCTTGCATGATATCTCGAAAGGAGAAGGGAAGGCAAAGGAATGAGCCCCATCTCATGTGCAAGTTTTGAGCATTCTGCATGATACTCGCAAAACAATATCATGAAGACTTCATGTAAAAAATCATAGAGAACTCACTGCGATCCATCAGATGATTTCCGGCTCTTTCTCTCTGGTGCCTCTAGGAGAGGAATGCTCGTAGCCTCCGAGTACGAGGGAGGCATACCGACTGTCGGAGCAGGGAAGAAGTTCTGAATTGGAGTTGTTTACGGGATGTATTTCTGGTTCGCTCAGAGGAATTTGTGAGGGCGTATAGTTTGAAAATGTTTTTGTGTTTTCGAATATTGTTTCGTTCTTTCATCGTTTTGCTGTGACCCTATTGTTAGCTTTCTGATGATAGTGATGATAAATGATATTTTCTACGGCACAAGCAGTTTCGAACTGAACCTGATATCCAATGGGAGGAAAGCTGAGGCCGAAGTACGAGTAGTACGTCTTGGGCACCTCCACTCTGTAATGGATTCATCGCTTTTTATATCGTCTTTCCCTTCCCGCTCGGGGATAATCAGAAGGCACTGGCCTTCTTAGAGAAGGAGAAGGGGAAGAAGATGAAAAAGTAGCCGGAGGGGGATGAATAGAAGTGCGCATGGGAAACTTCCGCAGTGAGTCTAGTCAGGAAGGAGAGGATATTGAGAGCTTTGATCTCTAGGACGGGATCAGAATGACCAAACTTACAGCCATAAAAACTCTTAGACCTATTGTTTATCTTACTTTTTTTCTAGCATCTCCTTCCCTCAGATCCATAAGACAGCAAATGAAAAGAGGATTCGATCACAACAAAAAACTACCACTTCTTTTCTCTTGTTTGGACTTATTGTTCGATTCCCCAGTACTAAATAAGAAACTATTCGAGAGCTTTGATCTGCCGATCAGGACTATAAGCTATATGGCGTGGTGTTTTGAGTTGGCAAAGAACCGGTGAGTACAATGTCATTAGTCAGGTGTTATTTGCAGTGACTCGAAGATAATTGTGCGGGTATGCGATCAAGAGTTGTTTCTAGTGCACTACACGTTGACATATTTCGCGCACTACTCGGGTTTCTCAAGGAACAGAAAGGAACGTTATGGGCCTTAAATTTCACTACACAAAATACAAAATACCCTGTGGCGATGCTTAGATGCTATTTGCACTCTATTTGAATATCTCGACCT
This sequence comes from Pristionchus arcanus, assembly GCA_900490705.1. Lineage (NCBI taxonomy): Eukaryota > Metazoa > Nematoda > Chromadorea > Rhabditida > Neodiplogasteridae > Pristionchus > Pristionchus arcanus. The sequence goes on from LS488063.1 coordinate 544,816, forward strand.
GGTGTGACAATGTGTAAAAGAAATAGATGCTCTAGTGAGTGAACTCTCATCCGGCTGCCCCGTACCTGATAGGGATGTTCGAGTCGAGAATCTCATACTCCTTGTCCTCATCACTGTCAATCGTCACGAAGGAAGACCGTCGGAGGCATGCGATGATTCCTGAGGTCTCGATGTGAGACACAAGCCCCAAGATTAGTTTATGCCCGCAAGTTGAGTGTTATTTCCAATTTTCTGAATGCAATTGATAGTCATAGCTTCAAATTCGGGTCCTATGTGTTGATTAGCAAGATGAAATGGAGAATAAGGTTTGACTGCGGATTTATTTTTCATATTCCCCCTCACCGAATATGGCGAAGATGATGGCGGGTGTGATGAAGCCAATGAGCAGAATGAACATTCGGCCCCTGGAAAATAACAATGCTCCATCCGCTTCAGAATACTACATCAAGGGGACTCGCGACAATGCTATGATATAACCAAAAAAAAGAAAAATCCTAACGAAATATGAAGAGTCTTCGAGTACCGTATCCACATTAAGCAAGAAGTACTCTAATCGTAATAAAATAACAGTTACGTGCAGGATGCGCCACAAAAAAGACTATGCTAGTCGAAAATATTCAGTGATAATGGGTACCGTATTGCAAAGAATTCAGAAATAGATGCAGGCATTGCTCGTCTTTGACCTCTTCTTCAGTTTTGCAGCCAAACAAGAGACACTTTGCAAATGGAATAGTCCGAAATCAATGTCTGTACGCTCATGATAGCACCTATTCGACTACCACAATCGCCAGAAATCGCTCAAATTCGCCTATGACCTCTTCTTCAGCTTTGCAGCCAAACAAGAGACATGGTGCGCAAAGCCAGAGGGATTTGTGGACAAACAGGCAGTCTCACTCGAAATGGCGCGTAATTAAAATGCAGCAGCCAAGTCCGTCCGATGAGTGGGAAGCAGAAGGAGGAGGAGTGGGAAAGAACAGAAAATCACGAGGGCGGAGAAGAGGAAACGAAGGGGAGGAGCTAAGGTTCTCCTTCGGATCCTCATTTCCTCATTTCTCGTGCTCTCTCTTCACTCTGACCGACGAGGTAGTGAACGAAATGGAGAGAAACGAGTCTACTTGTGCTGCTCTGACTGGCCCAAAAATATATAAGCCGAGTGGATTAATAAGCGAGGGGTCACAAATCATCAGCCGCCAGGCTTAGAGTGAGGGAAACGGAAGAACAAAGCAGTTCGAAAGGAACTCTCGAATGAGTTGCAAGTAAAGTGAAACTGCCGATTTGCATAATGTTAGTCAAGAATCTGGGAGTTTCCTTCGAACTTTTGTTCTTCCTCCAAGTTTAGACGAGGAAGGACAAAAGTTCGAGGGAAACTCTTGGATTCCTTGCAAGATAAGTGCTTAATAGAACTGAATAAACTATTAGAAAGAACTAAATACAGAGAGGTAAATTGGAAGGAACGGGGAAGAAAGGGGGAGTTCGGGCGCGTCTCTGATGCGTAGCGGGCATTGAATTTCCGGTCGCGCGCAGATTAATGACAAAGATGGTCGAGAAAGGATGCACAGGACAATCAAAAGTGCGACCGACCTCATTTTCTCCTCGCCTCTTTCTTGGCGCTCTAAAGCAATGACTGCGTACAAACATGCAGTTAAGATAATCGAAAATCCATGTGCACGGAGCTTCTTCGGAGTTGTGAAAAATATCCAGTGCAAATTATCGAAGATCCATGCGCACGGAGCCTTCTTGCGAAGTTGTGCGCGAAAATATCCCATGTTTGTATGCTATTAGCGCCTGCGCATGTTTCCTTGCCGAGTAGGGGCGAAACGAAGTTACTGCTACGCCAATGCACATATTTGGTGAGCACACACGAGGTATCGTCATGTTTCCGCAGGAAGGCCAAGATGTGGTGAGTAGATGCAAATTGGCATAACCGAGTGATGGTTCTCTACTGCTTGTCCAGACTCTCAGCATGTTGGCTGGATGAGATATCAGGGAGAACTGAGAGGGGTTGAGCATCACCGGATCGCATACATTATCTACATGGAGATCACGCGCGAGAATCAAAATAAGATTCTAGTGAGGTCAGAACTTATTCGGAGTGAGTGGAATGAGGAGAGGGGAGGAGCGCATGAATGTTTCATACGCAAGCGAAGATGGAAGAGGACATCACGCGATGAGCTTCCTGAGCTCTTCAAGTCCCTTAGTTCCTACTTGATCAGAGTAAGCGAGAGAACAGGGGAAATGGAGAGAGTGGAACAATAGAGAAGGAAAGGAAGTAGTAGTCACTTGTTGTGATCGACTCCTCATTTCCTTTGCTGTCTTATAGACTAGAAAGAAGCAGATACAACTAGAAATAAAGAATATTCCTTCAAAAGATGAAAAAGTCACTTATCGTGATGGAATCAGTAAGGACCTCACTCTATCTGCGCTGTCATGCAGAAGAGGAGGGTGCGGGTGAAGTAAGGTGAATATAAGTTCTTCTCGGAAAATGAGGTAGTGTGCAATGTTCTTGTCGCTTCATTTTGCCTTATCTACCATCAGTTAGGGAAAAAGGAGCATTGTGAAATGGGAGAGACAGATTATTGCGATGAAGATGATGATGCCGTTAACTCAGTCAGTCTTTTCTATGTTAGAGATTCCTTGTGAGTATGGGAAATAGGGAGACGTGAACAATTGCTCGAGAGATGAGGAAGAAGGGCACTTATTGTGATGAGCTTCATCCTTCACACTATCTCCACAGTGAAGCATGTGATAGGTGAAAAGAGCAAGAGGGGCTGAATATGTTAGCAGCCAATCAAGATAATGACCGATCATTGATGTGAATAGGGCTGACAACAGCAGGATACTTCCTTGTTTAGTACGAAAGCTAAAGCTTCCCCAATGCAAGCCCTGATTAGTAGTGAAACCACTGACTGTGGGGAGGGAATTGTTAGTGTGCGCACTTAGGTTGGGTACACGAATTACAAATAAAATACACTATCTGCTCATCATGAACTAGCCTAAACGTTTAGTTGGTCATTCGAGCCTTCCCAAGAAGTATGCTGCGCGATATTGGATAGTCATCGCGTCTCACTTTCGGGTGAGCAAAGTGAGCAAAGTCAGGAAACATGCTACATTGAGAGGAATGTGCAAAGGAGCGCCTACTTTGGCACAAAATCCGAAAGCCTTCTCGAAATCTAGAGCACAGTACCCTTTCCCACTTCACTGCTTCGGCAGAAAAATATTTGGAAAAAAGTGTTCAGATAGGTGAGATTCAACTCACACTAAAATATCGAGCAGCCTGATCTCGATCAATGAGGCATCGAGCTCGGAAAGCGGAATGTGCCTACATCTGCCTTCTTATTTCAAGAGCATAACATCGTGAGAGAAGTGTGCGCAGCTGCTCGAGAGAAACTGCTAAATACTCGCTTAAATAAAAAATAATAGCTCAGAGTTGTGCCTCGAAATTCCTACTCATTACCTCGAAAGAATCTGCCGTCAGATATAATGAGCAGCTGCTAGATAGTGAGTACCCATTATAATCACGGACACGGAAAACGACGCAGAGCGCAGTAATGGTGACATGATATAATGGGCAAAAAGGGTTCTTGGATGATATACATCCTCGTGAACAGATAGGCAAAGCATGAGTGGTTGAAATAACTGCTCGCAATCAGGATAAATGCACTTGGGCCCACACATTCCGGAAAGTGGAACGGATAGCAATTCTGCGATTTACTACCATTTTCATTACTTTCAAGCAGTCAAAAAAGGGAGCACTAGAGATGAGCAGTGCTTAAATTTTTTAAACTCTCGAAGTTCCCACTCTAGAGATTAAGTTCTATAGGGGATAAGGCTGCAGAACGCACTTGAAAGTTTCAGATGCCTGAAAAGCGGAAGTCACCTACGCTGATGATATTTCCCACGGAAGAATGGGAGACCGACGAGCAGGGAGAAGAGAGGGAAGAACCTTGAGTGGGGAAGAAGTTGATGGGAAGACCATTGTGGGCGAATAGCGCGATAAAGTGCGTAGATACAGTACCGCTCAAAAGTTTGGAAGCAAAATTCAAAACCTCATAACTTTCTTTAAAATTGAGATAAATGCCCACGGTTTGGAGTGATCGAACGTAAAAGCATTGAGTAACAACCTCATGTGGTGAATTGGTCAAGCGTTTCTCATACTCATTCGCCTTACTTGTTTAGCCGAGGGGTGGTCGTTTTTATTTTTTTGAACCTCTACGGATTATTGATACCCTTTAGTTCTTTCTGTAGTGATAGTAGTACCATTGGTGAATATGATCCACTATGGGAGCCGTTGATCGCATTTCGCATCGAGCGAGGATATTTATTTTTCGGCACCTCTAAAAATTCTTCAAAACCTCATAACTTCAGTTTAAATTGAGATAGAGGTCTGAAATTTTGCAGAAATTATTAGAAAGTGTTATTGCACAATCCTGCCAAGTTTGAAGCAAATCGAACCACTGCAACGGAAATTCCAAAAATTTCGTAACCTGATTTTCAATGTCTTAAAAAACACCATTCCCGTGATGAGAAATATCTGAAATCATGCATCAAAGAGAGGAATCTATTAGTAAATATGTATGCGAAATTACAAAATGAGAGCCTCATTTTGGCGCATTTTAGGAAGTCATAATCGATGAGGTACAATAGAAGAATTCATGAAATTTTTCATATTTGGTTTATTCGAACATGAAGAATGTGGTGAAGTTTTCGATTAAATCATCGTGAAGTGTTTTCAGAAGACACAAAGAACACATTTGAAGGGAAGAAAATCGAAAAGAGCACGATTCTTCACGATTCTTCAATCGAGTAACAGAGCTTGTGCTGCATTTTAGCAAGTGTGTTACCTGCGATTATGACTTCCTAAAATGCGTCAAAATGAGGCTCTCATTTTGTAATTTCGCACACATATTCACTAATAGATTCCTCTCTTTGATGCATGATTTCAGATTTTTCTCATCACGGGAATGGTGTTTTTTAAGACATTGAAAATCAGACTACGAAATTTTTTGGAATTTCCGTTGCAGTGGTTCGATTTGCTTCAAACTTGGCAGGATTGTGCAATAACACTTTCTGATAATATCTGCAAGATTTCAGACCTCTATCTCAATTTAGACTGAAGTTATGGAGTTTTGAAGAATTTTTAGAGGTGCCGAAAAATAAATATCCTCGCTCGTTGCGAAATGCGATCAACGGCTCCCATAGTGGATCATATTCACCAATGGTACTACTATCACTACAGAAAGAATTAAAGGGTATCAACAATCCGTAGAGGTTCAAAAAAATAAAAACGACCACCCCTCGGCTAAACAAGTAAGGCGAATGAGTATGAGAAACGCTTGGCCAATTCACCACATGAGGTTGTTACCCAATGCTTTTACGTTCGATCACTCCAAACCGTGGGCATTTATCTCAATTTTAAAGAAAGTTATGAGGTTTTGAATTTTGCTTCCAAACTTTTGAGCGGTACTGTAGCCCTAGACTGAGTCGCGGCATAGGAATAGCTAATCAGTCTCTCCGTTCGGGAACGTCTCTCGTGGGAACAATTTGGGCCCGTCTGCGTGAACTCTGCCGGATTTGGCAACTTCTAGAAACACTCTCTGAGCCAAAACACGAAATGGATTCTCCACAGTACACGCTGAATGCTTGCGATTGTCCAAAGCCCTAAAGCCCTAAAGCCCTATAGTGGGAGCGAGGAACAATGATAATTAGTGATTGATGTAACGCAAATGGACTGTCTGGGCACTTGAGATTACAATGGGATGAGTGAATGGGCGAATAACAATTTGGCCAGAAAAATTCCGGTAGAAAGAGTTCCGCAGACCTCTGTCTTGATCACTTTCCCCATCAAGGAATGCGATGTAATGTTAGTCATTATGTTTGAGCAGCAATCTCGCTTATCGGTCAGACAGGCGGAAGAGAATTCGAGAAGGGGTCGTTATCCTATCCAATCTTATGGGTCTGCGATGCGAGAACATGGAAATTCAAGCTTAACGAAATTCTGAAACAGAATTCTTGAGGGAGAAGTCGTCTAGTAGAACAAGAGTGGAACGATGGTTGTACAATCCAGAACAATTACGGATGCCCAAACCACCAAATATCACTCGAGTGAGAGCGAGCAAATTTATGATGATTTGCGATAAATGGGATGGAAATATGTGACGTAAATGGACTGTCTGTCTCCTTGAGAATACAATGGGATGGGAATTGAATTGAACAATGTGACCAGACAGACAACTTCATGAAGAATACACATCTGAAAATTTGCTTCCCTGTTGTCTGGATCAGTTTCCCATCAAAGAATGCAATGCAATCTCGCTCATCGCTCAGACCGGTGGAAGAGAATGCGAGAAGGGATCATTATCCAGTCAGAACAAACGAGTCTGCGATGCGAGAACATGGAAATTGGAGAGTAACCAAATTCTGAAACAACATTCTTGAGGGAGAAATGAGAAAACGTCTGGAGTGAATGGAGTGGAACGATAGTTATGCCGCATATTCGAAAACATAACAGAAGGTTCTGATGAGACGAGAAAACGCTTCTTCTTTCTAACACGCGTGGGCCATCCAATATTCGGTTGTGAGTCGGCAACAATGGGAGAAAGGAGCTAATATCCATTCTCGAGAGTCTCTTCAACAACCTTCATTTTTTTTCTTGCTGTTTTGAGCGACGACACGCAAAAACAAGAAGAAAAGCGGGCGAGGGAAGCGGCCTTTGTTTTTGATCTTTGATCTAAATCAAACCAGCACCTACTACAAAATAAGTAGCGCAATGAGAATAACATAAGGCGATATCGCTATATCTTGTTATTCGTTGCTGGTCAAGCTAATTCAAGGCAGTAACCAAACAAGCCGCTAGCCAGGCAAGCTGAAAGTGGGGAAACTCCGTGAGAAGACGCTGAATTCCGTGCGATAACGAGATTCAGAGGAAGGAAAAGGTGCGAAAAAAAGGCGAAGTGAGTCCCGAGACAGAGTTGATGAGGATTCCTTCAGCGGAAAGGACAAAAACGGCGATTCTTTGTCTAAGTTCCAGACTTCCACAGCGAAATGACATGAAAAAATGTTCTATTCTGACGGTGAAAGATCAAGCACGGAGGAGAGAGTAGACACAATCGCTTTTTTCTCCATTTTCTGACCTCAAAAGAGCGTGCAAAACTGGGAATAAGGAGGAAACACTGCGTCATTCACTGCCCTGCAAGGAAATGGCCGTCCATTTCCGGACTTTTAGCACACAAAGTTCTGCTCTGCGGTGGTCAATGCATGAAAGTTTGTGAACTTTGTGCCGTTTTCTCGTTATTGATGAACAAAAATTAAATATCACAGTCCACATCTATTCGCGCCCGAATAAGGAAAATAAGGAAAATTGGAAGTGTGCTTTGCTTAGAGCCCGTCACTCATATCCGGGCCAATTATTCTTAGTAAAATTAGCCTCGTGAGAGGAGGAATATGAATGGCCTCGTCAAAAATATTCATTTTATTTTATTTCGCACCATTATTTTTATTTAATTTTTAGAATACAATTCAAAGGTAACAGGAAATGGGCGGAGAACAGAGTGTATTGTTGCTCTATATACTGTAGCTGGTGAAATTGAAAAAGAAGCCAAAAATACCCGTGAAGAATGCGTAGTCGAATTAAAATATATTTTATTCACTCCATAATATTGAAAAATATTATTTGCATGCACATAATAAATAATTATTAGCAAAAACATTTCCAACCATCGCGAGTCATATGTGCGCCCCATTAATAAATCGTTCCGCAGATTCTCCGGTTGCGCTCGTCGAGCGTGGGAACAGGTGGCTTTTCAAACTCCAAAGCGACGCTTTTCCTGCTTCCGGTCGGATTTCAACCTTTAATTTGAATTATTGGCTTGATTACCAGAACAACTCTTCAAGCCTTCACTTACAGTGCATAAATGAGTACTTAGACATGTTCTTTGCACATTTTGCTCAATTTTCGCGATAGTTACGTTTTTTTCTCGGATCGTGCTCAAGTTCTTGGTTAATAGTGTGTTTCATATAGAAATATGTCGGATCGTGGCCGGATATCGTTCGTCAATGACCTTGAGTTGGTCGTTTTCCTCTGGCGTCATCTATCGCCCAAATACGAGACCAAGACCCTCACACTGATCAAGCACAAGGAAATCATCGATAGAATGGAGAAAGTGAGAAATTTTTCTCATTTTTGAAGCTATAAGTCGTTTAAATAAACTCAATTTTCACAATATTTGTATTAAAGTAAGGTTGATCCACACTAGTTACGCATTCTGAGATTGTTGTCGCCATTCTGTCCCGGAAATGCTCTTCTTGTCACTGATTCATTGACAAATTTCACTTCCTTTTTACTAATCCAATTTCATAGTATCCGTTAACCATCATTATTATATTTATTTTCGTATTATAGTTTAATTTTATTATATGAATGATTTTACCAGGCAGCAGACCAGCACGCGGAGTGGCGTCTCTGCGAGGACTCTCTTCGCTGTCTCTTCGAAGAACTACTCGCGAATAAAGAGGTAACATTTGCTTCTGTCAGTTTATTGACTTCACTTTTTAGCATCGAAACATCAGCACAATTAACTCAATGTTTCCCAAAATGAATCCTTTGATAGTTAGTTTGAAATCGGAGGTTACCTATTCGCGAATGTCTTACCCTATTTGTCAGTCACCCCGTTGGTTCCATCAGTGATTCCATCTCGATAAGACTCCACCTTGTCATTAGGCCGTGTTTGCTCACCTCTCTCCCTCCCTTCTTCTCCTCCTCCTTCGAGAGATAGATAGCGGGGGAGCGAGTGAGGAGGCAACTGACTCCCTCTCCAATGGGTTGACCTTGGCTGAGTCCTGGATGCATTCCTATCCTCTCCCTAGCCCCTTCTTTTTCCCTCCTCCACCTCCTCTCCCCTTCCCGATCACTATTCTTTGTTCACTGGAGGCACTGGGGGGATGAGAATGAGAGAGAAGAGAGAGGAAAGCAACAGATGGTTGATCAGAAAAGGATCTTAGTAGAATAGAAAGATGAGATGAGTGGCTCAAAAACGGGGTGATTAGTTGGGGCAGCTGGAGTTCCGAGGTTATGCCTAATAATGGTAAAAAGGGCTCAAAAAGATTTTATCTAGGAAGCTAGGAGCAATGCAATGGAAAGGATAGAGTTCATTATCACTTTTCCAGGTAAAGGACTCAATCACTACCTCCCTCTCTTCACTCCACTTCTCGGTCGAGGAAGATCAAGAGGCGGGTTGGCTGATCGACTTGATCCCACTGAACATCGAGAGAGGAGGAGGGACGACCGTGAAAACGTACAAGGGATACTCGCCAGTTCTGGTTAGTTTATTCCAATACATAAAATAAATAAATCAGGGTTTCTAAAAAAAAGAGAAAATATCCTTAATTCTGACAGCATCTATGAATCATATTAATCCTAAGTAGTCCATGCTCTTGTATTTTAGGTGAAAATGGGGAATTAGAAGAATAGGTCATTTCACAGCGGAGATGCTCAGAGAAACATGGGCACCGATGAATTTGAAATGAGAGGATGCGCGAATAGATCGCCGAAGAATATTATAGGGCGAATGAATTCCCCATTCGATAACGCTGAACAAGCCACAACGAATTAGTCCAGATTCATTGTAATCGGCAGTTGCCATTAACTACAGCCGAAAGCCCTGTCCGCCATTCAGTATCCTACCCCCATTCAGAAGCTCCACCAAGGGCTTGCTCAAATAGCTACCGTACCCGCATAAATACCCGAGGTTTATGGCTAAGGGAACAGAACGGATCAATCCCATCCCCTAGTCCTTGAGATGTTCCTCTTTCTCGAGTTTTGCCCAGTGGGTGGCATATTACTCTCTCCCATTCGAGCCAAGGTCGACTGTATATCCATTCCTCCGTATTCTTACTCCCTCCTTAGTACTCATTCATCCCCTGCTATCGTAAATCCATCCCTGCGTGGGAGTGGTAAACACGACCGTTGTCATTTATACCCCTTGCTCATTTGCAATCCTTGCATTCATCGTGGGCGGTCCTCCCTGAACTCTGACCACCTACGCAGCGGATATTCTTAGCAGGGTTTCCTAGCAAAGGTGCAACGTGATATCCGAGATTTCTGACGCGGCACCCCTCCCCGTTTTTGGCCATTCTCAGTTATGGCAGAGGGGGAAACCCGATCTCGCGATAGGATCGGTTTCTTCTCACACTTTGCCTTACGGCGCGCGTGCTCAGTAATCGTTCCTTTGTTCCGAGGATGGTTTCGCGCGCGCTAATTCTTCCCTTGTTCACTTAGGTTTCGGACCAGATGGACAGTTGTTTCCTTTGTTTCGAAGGTCCTCCTGTCAGTCTTCATTCCTTACGCAAACCTATTATTTTGAGAATAGTTTCTCCACCAAGGCCGAGTCAGTGCTAGCAAATGTATCTTAGACACTCTCAGAACTAGAGTCACAACCTTCACCGGGCGAGTTGAGTTGCATAATAGAATCAGTCGGCGAGCCTTTCCGTGTCTCGTACCTTTTCCTCAAGTGATAACAATCTCAATTCTCGTCTTCTTCCAAATTAGATATGCTGAGCGTTCTTTTTTCATTTCGAATATGCCAATATCTTTGGGTACGGTTGTATGGCAAAGTCTGCGCACAACAGGAGCTACTTCGAAAGTATCAGCGCTATTCTCGGAATGGTGCTAGATAGTTGAGCCAATTAGAAGAACTACACCCCTTCTTTTCACTGTTTCTTTCTCCTTAGCGGAGAGAATACTCCCAGATAATAATTATTTAGGTGAATTTGAATTCCCAGCAATTCCCGGCTAGGTCACCTTCGGCGATAGGTCGTATTGGGATATTGACTTTCTGACGTTGCACCCGGAGTCAATGCGCTTCTCACCGAATAATAATGAGGCAGAAAGGGGCTTCCTCCTCTCACTTGTTGGTTTCATAAATTCCACTGCCAATAGAAGTGCAGTACTTTTCGCCTCGAAATTCTTTGTTTTTTTTTGCAAAAGTACGTTTTTAGTTTTGATCTAGTCGAGTGACCTTTCCTGCCGAGGCAACCTAAGTTGCATAACACAATCAGTCGGAGTCCCCTCTCATGTTCTTCATTCATCTCAACTGACATAAATCTGAACATTCGGGCTCATCGTTTCCAGAGACTCATGATCGCCAAAAGAACTCTCGTTGGTGCCATGTTCTTCATTTCCCCACCTAAATTTTTCCAACTATTCCCTTTTCCTATCAAGGCCCGCTGTTTTCAGACTTCGTCCTACTCTGCGGTACCTAGATATTTATTATATGAAAATTCGGTGATAGAGTATTGTCTTCACCTTTCCACTCATTTGACAGCTATCGGCGCCGACCCCTAGGCTCTTATCAAGGCTCACTTGCATTCCTGGATTTCCCGCGCACTATTCAAGCGACGTCATGGTTATCTGCGACCTGTTGATAGCCCGCTTAGTCATTTCATGTTTCGGGGACCAAGGATTTCATAGGAACTTGCGTAAACGTTGAAGAATTTTATCGGAGCATTTCAATTCGACACTTGCAATAGTTCCCCTCCCCTAATGTCAATTATAAGAACAACGCTCAATTTTCAACGTTTCTTGACACTTTGGGGCATGAAAAAATGCTAATGAGCGGTTATTTCGAGGGAGCTGCCCTGCAATTTTCCTATTCTAATTTGGCCAAATTCTTGGACAAGTAAACTTCTATTATTGGTCTTCTTATCTTGTTCGTCGATGACAAACATGCACTCATGGGTTCGCGCCAAATTTGAGCGCGAAGAGAGAGCACAAAAACAAATTCAAAACTTGAGACTACACTCCGTTCACACCACTTCCTTCTTATTACCAATACTAAAAATAAAGACAAGCCATATTGTATTGTTTGTTATTTTTTTGAATTAGCGTAATAACACTAAACACTCGTCTCTTTTAGAAGGAGCATCTCGACCTTCTCCTCTGCCTCTTCTCCTCCACAGTCGATCAGTCGGATCCCTTCTCGGCCACTCGTCTCCTCTCCTCTATCGCACCCTCAGTTCTGCCCGGATTGAGGAAGAGAGCCGCTGCTTCGAAGTTAAATCTTGTACAGGTCAGTTAAAAAACAGAATAGTCATTGTGTTTCCTTTTTAGAGTAAATCTCAACACTTTAGCATGAATGTGTGAAAAGGGTGCTTGCGCGCAACTTTCACAAGCGAATATGTAATTGCAAAAATCCTAGTTGTTCTCAGGCACTACTCTCAGATGAGAATTTGGAAAACTGGGATTCTTAGTAATTGCTATTCATTGCTCTGATATTGATTGCGAAGAAATACTATTTTGATTATTATTTCCTATTCACGAGTTTCCCAAGAACAATTGCAAGTTAGTCCTTTGAACTCTCAGCCTCTACTCAAACGCGCTTATTCTCAGGCACTGCTCTCATATTTAATAGGGGTAGAGGGGGCAGGATTTATTTAATTAAATTTAATTATTTATAATTCGCAGGCTCTCCTCTCATACTCGATGACAGCCAGAATCCACGAAGCAGGACAGGAAGACGAGATTCTCTCCCAGTAAGTTCCATTGTTCTATTTTTTAATCAATAAAATTAAGAGAATACTCTTGCTCCAGTCACTGCATCTCTATTTTATTTTCAATATTTCAATTCAAAAAATAGATTGATACTATAATATGAAAAATGTTAATGAAAATATCCGACGAAGCTCGCAAGGAGAATCAGATTCTTTTTGCGTCAGTTCACCCATAATTAGATGCTTTTGATTTTCCCAGTCATATTCCTTTGTTTATTAATCTAAAAAAAATATTGTAGATCAATGGATCTGCTCAAGCGCTTCGATCGCACCGTCGATGAAATGCACGAGAAGATGCACGAGTTTGAGGACTGCAAGTGAGCAAATAATTTCGAAACATCCAACTCTGATCAATTATTTCGTATCTCTAATGAATGAACGAAACGAAAAAAAAAAATATATTTTAAATCAAATATATTCCAGTCGAACGCTCTCCGCTATGCTCACATCGGCCACCAACTTCCTGCTCACAAGTGAAAAGCACCAGAATGACGGAGCCGGAATCAAGAAGGTGAGAGCCGGGCCGGAAATTGAGAGCCGGAATTTGTCAGAACCGGAAACTAGCAAAATACTTTCAGGCCCAATCCCTCATTCAGCAGCAGCTCAAGCAGCTCGTCGCTAATCAGAAGGCTATGGAGGGAGCTGTTGAGTGCAGGAATGAGGTTGGTGTATGGAAGAAAAGACATGGAAGAAAAAAGAAAAAAGAAAAAAAAAGAAATCAGGAGGCGTTAAGGGAAACGGAATTCGAATATCGGATTGTAGTTACTTTCAATAGTGTCACTTCAGAAAAGGCCTCCTTCAACATGTTATTGAATTCCAAGGCGAAATAAGTCTTTTGACATTTTGGCTTTTTGGCACGAAATTATGGAAGAATGTGCCAATCCCACGACTTTAGTTTCTTATGTTGCTGAAAGTACTCGAAGTGTGAGAAACTTTAGTATAAATGTTCACGATCTTTCCGTAGTTTTCGGCGTGGGAAATTAGGAGGAAGGGAGCAGTATTCTATTATCGGAGTGATTGTGACGAAGATAAGAAGTGCAAGTGTGAGAGTCATTTAGCGACGATTCCTTAGAGAACTTCCTTTTTTCTTCCACTTCTTTTGTAACATAGACGAGAGCGAGCGAGCATCCCTCGATGTTTGATGTTTCCTAGACAAATGATTTGTAGTTGAGGCTACAATTCATAGTCTCCTCGTCTGTATTCGTCTAGAGCTACGAATATCCATTGTCTGACTCCGTAATTGAGTACCAATAGAAAAACAGCAAGCGCTTAATACGGAGAGAATATCATTCCACACATTTTTTTTCAGGCGCCAATTGTCTAATCTTAGGCGAAATAGTGTTCTAAAATTCATATAGTACTCAAACAGCATTATATCTCCAACAATTTCATCGTCAGTGTTTATAAATATAATTTTCAGTATAATATTACTCACTTCCCCTCACCACTTCCTTATAGTGCTCATTATCAGTTCCCTTCACTTTCTTCCTATCGCTATATATTTCTTCATCTCAGGACGCTCCCGAGTATCTCACTCGTCGTGATCGAGTGGCTCGTGCTCTTCTCGATCGATTCACTGCCTTGGAGATATCGGGAGCTTCGGCGGCTGATCTGGCAATGACGCCCGCTTTCAAGTTAGTATCGTCTTACCCTCCTTTAGGTCTCAGGTCAATAAGGTTAGGCTGGATAGAAAGAAATTGATGAGAAATTAAATAATCACTCGTATGTGAGATCGTGGACAATCGAGGTCCTGAAACTTTCTATTTTTGTAATTATATCCTTAAATTTCAGGACACCCCAAGTCGCTCGCAACGACGTCGAGAAGGAGGCATCACAAGCCATTGATGATGAGTGCGAGACGCCCAAGAGAAGCGACAATATGAAAGAGGTGAGGGATAATGGAATAACAATGTTTAGAGGAGTGGTGAACAAACAAAAAAACATTTTCAGCACAAGTGGTTCATCTCCAACACCACTCCCACTCCGAAGAGGGAGCAACCGACGAATCAAGGTATCTATGAGGAACTGTTGGATGAGGAGAAGGTGAGGAGTTCTCTAGGCCATGATGGATAGATGTAAATAAAAGAAAATCGAATGCACAGAAAAAATTATCAGAACAAAATATTTAAATTTTTAATTTTAGGAGAACATGGGCCCTTTCAAGAAGACTCTCGAGGTCGAGGATATCGATACTGAGAACATGGAAAAGAAGGACGATGAGAATGTGAGAACTCCACTCGGAGAGGTTAGTAACTGGATGTTCCACGTCATGAATGGAGTCTTAGATAATCACAGAGATCATTCACATTTTAAGGATGTAATTAAATTTAAAAATCACACTACATTTGATTAATTAGTCTAAAATACAGCAAACGACACCTGTCCGTGCTCGTCCCTCCGGTCTTCGCATGCGCTCTTCCAACAACGAGAATCGCCCAGTCCTCGGGGAGAAGAAGGGACAAGAGGAGAAACAGAGAAGGAGATCAAAGGTGAGGTGTAAGGGATCGGTGTGAAATAACTAAATTGGCATACGATATGAGATAAATCGGGCACATTCGATTCCCGAGCGGGACTTTAGAAAAAATATGCTGGTTCGGGTGCTCAGAGGTGAGCCAGCTGCTTGTAATTGAAAAATATATTTTATTGAAATATTAGTGAAATTAGTGTGAATGATTAGGACGAGGAATATTTACAATAAAAAAATCGATATTTTCGATATTTAATCACTTGCTCTGCAGGGCGCCGAGGGCGACGCGAAGAAGAGCAAGCCTCTCGCACCCAATCAGACGTCACTGACCAGATTCTTCGGCAAAGTGTGATCATTGTCCCTTTACCCCAACCTTCTACCCTTCCCTATGCTCACGTTTCAACTGAGAGTTTCTCACACTTAGTATTCTCACTTTTTTGTATGCCCCAACCTTCGGTCGTCCACAGTAGAGCCTACTTAGTGGCTCAGATTTTTTTACTAGAAATCACTCAATGACGAGATTCTTGGAAAGAGTTTGAGAACTCATTTCGGTATCCATGATTTCATCCTCAAATCACGCCCACGCTATATTCCCATTATCGTTAAGAACTGTGACTATGCCTGCACGCATTATTGTTTGCTATCCTTCGAATGCTTATTCCTACTCTTTGTGGAAAATTCTCACTTATTCCCTTCACCTCTTCCATTTTGGAAATCTCAGTTCAGAACAGTTGTAACTGTCCCGATAATTAGCCCATTCCCCCAAGTATCGCTCCGTTCGAAACTACTCTTTTACTTGGCGCTCCCATAATATTCAATCACAGAGACACTCATTCTGTCGCGTATTCGTCACTTACAATCGCATTGAATTTTCGCATTCTTACTTACCCTAGTGTTCATAATTACTCATTATATTGACTGCAAACAGTCAGAGAGATCTACCGTATAGCCTGTCCATTAATCTTTCCACCCATTGAGAGTTACGATTCATTAAACCCGATTGTTAAGATTGTACAGTATCACACTATTTAAAAAAACTGTGACTCCATCAACACCCATTTCCTTCTAGTGAAATTATACTGCATTACACCTTGAAGCCATTCTCACTTACCTACCATTTGTGATCACCCGCATTCTCTTCTAATCACTTCATCTCCTACTTTCACGATTCCGCAATCACTCCAATCAGTATTGACCACCTTGTATTACTACTTCTCAACCACAGTATTTTCGTTTTGATAAACGCATTGGCCAAGAAAAGATGATACAACGACTCCTTTGATACACCGCGCACATCCTTTTGATCGACTTGTTTGATGACTAGGGCCCTGTTTCCGTTGTGATTTCCCTGTCCTTCTTTTCATTCAACAAATGATCAGATGCATCACAGTCATCTGGGAGACACAAGAGCGCTTTCTCTTCCACTATCGCATTGATTGTCACTCGAATTATTCCCTTCCTCAACTTGGAATGACCTCAAAACGAATCGAACCGACCGCCACACCTCAAAACGATTTCACTTGGATGAGAGCGGTACCCGTCCTGGATATTGTCGGGCAAACTCCTAGAAAAGAGCAGTTAGAAACACTTTTCAAGGTTGGAAGTCCATCTCAAAATTGGGTATAATTTGTACTGTTAAGCTTCGACCGATTGGTGTGAAGTTTCGAAAGGATAAACATGGGCAGTTGCAATATCGTGTAAGCAAACCATTGAATGTTCTAGTTTTAATCGCTTTATACAGAATATACTTTCGTTTTAGATGATTCGCGATGTGAAAGTTATCGACATGAATTGTTTGGCTTACGTTTCTCATAAGAATTCTGAAGGAAAGGCAGTAAGTTTTACATCTGATTAAATCTAGAGTACATATAAGGGGATACATGTACAAGTTTTTCAAAATTGAAACTTTTTCAATTTTAAGATGGCCGCATCGCTCGGCCGCATCGCCCGATTGTACATGTATCCCCTTATATGAATCCCCCCCCCCATCCCCCCTTATACACCCGGCCTAACCTGTGTACAGCACAAGGCGTGGTTGTCGCATGACAACTGTAAAATCGCATTGATTGTAAAAGCAACTTTACCTTTACACATGTGAATGTGAAAAAGGGTCTCGAAACATTCAAGCACAATTGAATCTCGCGAAGAATGATTCATTTCAGGTCCGCGTAACTCTTCATTCCATTGCAATGGACATGGATTTCAAGCACAGCTGTACTAACTCTTTGGTCAAAGCAGGAGATGGAACTCTGCACTTGTTGGAATGTGTCGTTGTATTTCTATGAGCAGAGACTATGAAATGCTTTATTGATGTACATCATCTTCTACATAAATCACAAATAAAGAATGCTCACTTGGGAATGATTGAAAATGGTTCAAGTGACGGAACAGATTGGAATGTTAACTACTCGTTAGGTCATACATAAGCGGAAGTGTATGAGAATAGGGGAGAGTCAGGCGATAGTAATGAACCTGTACAGTTTAGTTCGAGAACAGATCGGAATGGGTCGGAACAAGTAAAAAAGGGACACATTTGATAAACTAGTGCTGTGACAGATTGTATGGCTATGCACATAGTATTTCGCCCGGTCAGAGAACAGTGAGAGGCCATGTGAATTGGGGAGTGTCAGCCAAGGTATTACCGGAAGTACAGATCGAAATTAAAAAGATGAGCGTTGGAATCACTTTAAGTGGCAGTATGACAATTGAGACAGCAACCTAGTGTCAGGGCGAAGCTGAAAAATGGGAAAAGGGAAAGTTGTCTCATTATGGAGTGAGAAGGGGCATTGTTGTGATGATTAATCAAAGTTCTCGAAATGAGATGAAAGGGATGGAGACAAGAAAATTATGGGCCGAGTTTGAGAAGTAAAAGTAGCACAAACAGGAAATATGCGTGTGCGTTGAGAAAATATTTAGAACAGAAATGATTTCTCATTGTGGGTACCCATGGAAATGCAGGAAGCCTCTCACATGATAACGATATCGGGCATAATACGGGAAGGGGTAGGATCACGTAGTAGAACGATAGTTGTACAGTGTGTCCCAAAAATATGGTGACAAACATTTTTCATGATATCTCACTGATAAATGTAAACCATGACCCCCAATCTTGACTGAGAATTCGTACATACTACGTCTTCTAACTATGAGATTTTGGTTCACATATAATCCCTTTGACGGTTTTTAGGTAATGACTTTCAACGACGGAAAATATGTCTCCGCGCCGTTTCTCAGGATGTGGATTCCGGCCCTTCACATTCAAACTAGGAAACAATCATTAAAGTTCAAACGCGGATTATTTAGCATATTTATAGCGCTTTATAATATATATGTCAAATCGAATATCGATTACCGCATAAGTGAGAAATCGGTAATTGAAGCGAGATATGTCGAGTTAAAAATCAAATTTAAAAAATCCCGTAATCCGAGAAATCAATTCCAATGAAGCGTTATCTCGATATAAACGTATAATATACTTGATTAGGTAAAATAATAATTTTTGAGGTGGTCATCTTGAATTGAAAGTGCTGTTTAATATATATTCCATAAGGCAGGATTTATAACAAAATCGTGCACTTTGCGAACTTCATTACAATATAGTGTAACGAAATAAACCTTCAGTACAAATTCAACTACACAATAAATAAGTCCGATGGTTGTACAACTCAGAAAAAAATAGGAAGATCACTAGACCTCAATTTTTAATTGAGCACGGCAACATTTTGTAGCAAATAAATTTTGCACGCCGTTTGTGAGGACTCATTCAAAAAATCTTCAAACAATTTGGAGTATCTTTTAAAATTTTCGAATTGCATGATAAATTAACTAAACATAGCCGCAATCTGGGAAAAATATAATTTCTTTAAATTCCTTTCCACATAGACACGATGCTTAGTAGAAACAATTGAAAAATTGATAGGAAGCGGAGCCACCTAAGCAGATATTATTTCAAATATTCGTACCTTCCTAACTGTGAAGATTTAAACTCCGCTTTCTGTACCACTATTATCCCGGTGTCTT
The DNA here is from genome assembly GCA_900490705.1 of Pristionchus arcanus. Classification (NCBI taxonomy): domain Eukaryota; kingdom Metazoa; phylum Nematoda; class Chromadorea; order Rhabditida; family Neodiplogasteridae; genus Pristionchus; species Pristionchus arcanus. The sequence goes on from LS488063.1 coordinate 563,846, forward strand.
AGCTACATGCTGCAGAAATTAGGGAATTATTGATTAACTTAGTGTGGAATTATGATTGGAATACTTTGTCACCATAATTTTGGGACACCCTGTAGAGTAGAGAGAGCGAGTGACGTCACATTGCGAAGAGCTGGAATTAAACATAACTACTTTTTCATTCCCTTTCGTTGAATAATTGTGAATAATTGTGGATCAATGGTGAACAATTTCGTACTTGATTACTCGAGTCTTTAGTAGGAAGAGCGTCTGTAGTCGTTCTCATCAGGATGAGCTCCATAGTAGTGGGCATTTCCTGACAAGAATCATATTGTGCTATTGCGAGATCAGTGAATGCCCTTCTATGCCCGTTTTGCCACATCGTACTCTCAATAACATCATTATCTCTCACGTATTTGTCGAATCACTGTCACGCACAGCTCGTGAGATACAGTGGCCCAACCGTACTACCACACTACTGTCATCGTCCCACCCCCTCCGTACCTCCCTGGTTGGCCGCACCCTGAGCCTGCGCCCGATAGTTGTTCAGCTGGGCGGCAGTATAATGAAGATGCTGCTCGAAGGTGGGCTGAGCATAGGGATTGGGGGCATATCCGTCGTGCTCTTCGCGCTGAATAGAATAGATTAGAATAGATTTATATATGTGGGTATTGTAAAATATAATGAGATTACTCTAGAACTTATTAGTCAATAACCCCACTATCCAACCTGATTCTGCTCTCTCGGCGGAATCTGTCCCCTTCTCATGTAGAGCGGCAGTTGATGGGTGGGACGGGTATCCGAATACTGCTGCTGTTGCTGCATCGGCTGCACGACTTGCACCGGTCTGTTCTGCTGCTGCAGCTGCAATGATAGAGGGTAGAACACAACCAAAAGGAACTTGACATTTTGAAAATAAGCGCCCTATACTCGCCGATGCTCACCCAATTCATAGATAAAAGAAATCGAAATATCGGTTATGAATCATATATAAAACGAAAGTGCAGTCTACTACAGTGAGGCTACACTTTTCACATTATGATATTTCGAAAATACACTAGCGACCAAAGATCATAAATAAATTAGAAACTAGAAGATTAATAGTATTGCTTCCCCATCCCTACCTGTCCGGGTCGTTGCATCATCACATTGAAGTGGCAGTACGTCCATCGTATCACTTCTTGCTGCATTCGCTGCTGCACTCTCAGCCATTCCCACTCTGCAGCCACAGGCAGAGCCAATCGCTCACGAAGAAATGTGCAGAATTGTCCAAAATATACACTGAGGAATTGCCGAAGAGCGGAAGAGGCCGCATGCATCTGATTGAGCACACTGTCTCTCATCTGATGGAAGGCCCGGATGTGGGATAAACTGATCTCATCGTGTTGGAATTCCTCGTAGAGATCATTCAAGGAGAGGGGATGCTCATCTTGGGAAGGTGGTGGAGCCATTCCTCGAGGATAGAACGAGCCCCGACCGGCCTCAACTGGCGGTGGTGGTGGAGCATGGAAGCCGGGAGGTGGACCGGAGAATAGATTCTGCTGTTGGGGTTGGGACTGCGGCGCAGGCTGTATAGCTGCCCGGGGCGGGGGAGGGTCCATTCCGGCTTGGAAGGCAACCACTTGGGGAAGGGTTTTTCTCACTTCTTCCGCGTACTCTGGTGAGGCAACATAGGCGCTCAAATCCTGAATGAACTCCTGATTGTTTGAGGGAGGAGCGAGGGCGATCGATTTGAGGTCGGGGAATGACTTCGATGTCATTGGGGATCTCCAGATACTGTGGGCGGCGAAAGCGAAACGGGACTGAAATGAATAACATCAGGTCAAAATGCATATTATATTGCCGATCATATCTAGACAAGGTATGCTACAGTACCAATTATTGACTCAATGAGACCAAATGGAGCGAGGTGATGATCCAGTACGCCGATGTACTCAACGCCGATGAGAATATTAGAAGTAGTGATGCGACTAACACTGTCAATCAAGTTGAGAAGGGTCTGAATTCGAGGTTGAGAAGGCTCCGGAACAACTTCTGGAGAATTGTGAAGGCTCGATTCGATATTGTCGATGTGGCGATTAGAAGGCGAACGAGATCTCTGAAAAATATTCGATGAGATAGATGCCTACTTTTTTATTAAACTATCCAAGCGGCAAAATACCACAGGGATGATTCATAATTTTTAGAAGTTGCAAAACTAGCGAACGAGACAAAATGAGCAGAGCACCAAAAGAATCATGAGTGTGATAACCTGCCCTACACAAAATGTGATATTAGACGCCAAATTGCTAATTAAACGCAGGAATTTCTATCACACCATTATCGAATATCACACCAATTCTAGAAGTGAAAGGCTTCACTAGTCATGATACAGTGCCAAACAACAATGCGCAATATTATAAAAGATCAGAAGCAACTAACAGTGTCAATCAAGTCGAGAAGGTTCTGGAATAGACGTTGAGGGAAATCCGGATCAGCCTCGGGAGAATTCTGAAGGTTTGCTTCGATATCGTCGACGTGGCGATTAGAAGACGAACGAGATCTCTGCAATAGGTTTATTTGGAATCTCTTCTACATTTTGCTGTCATGTCTTTTTTTGCACTCAAATCGGAAAAAATACGAGATAATTCAGCACTTTAGTAGTACTATCGAACTTTACGAACAAAGAACCATACTAAACCACAACATCTTTCCCGAGTCTGATAACCTACCCCACGCATTAAAGGGGGAAGGGCATCAACCGCGCGGGCGACTATGCAAAGTGAGGAATGATAGGGAGCGCACTCTTCATTTCGCACGCTCTCTAGCTCGTTGCCTAATCGCCCATATCTCCGTTCAAACAGAAATTGAAAACATGGGAGTTTCGAAAGTGTGATCGGGTAACAGGGGTCCATCATCTCACATCGAGAACTCACTTAGCCAGATATTGATGCCTATCCCCTTTAAGTCACATATGTGCCAACTGGAGTACCCGAAAGCTTATCGTAGTTGCATAATGAACTAATTGAAAAGAGGAATGCAACAGACTGACCACGACATCGATTATGAGTGATTGATAACGCATTTCTCAAATTTTGGAAAATATGGGCCAATTAGACTATCCGAAAGCTAATTGTAGTAACAAACTAAGTTGATTGAATATAGGTAGCAACACACTGACCACGACATCGATTATGAGTGCGATGACAAATACGACTGCACACAACAATATGACGATGATGATCATACCAATTAGAACATTGAGCATCGTATCTTCATGGGAAGAATAGGGGCGATGGATCTGAAAAAAGGTAAATGTGTAAAAGGTCAAGCGTCAAGCACGTCATGTCCAAGCGATTTTACAGTCGTGAAACAAAGCTAGGTGAGACCCACAGGTAAGGCCAGATGTTAGACGGACTACAATACTCTGAAGCCCAAAGCTTTCTCGGGTACGATACCTTTCGCGACCAATTTGAAAAGGGGAGACCGATGAAATTGGGGAGTCTGGGCGGAAATTGAGAGGGAATTCATGAGAAAAATTGGAGATCGCGAATGATAAGGATAACGGAAGACGGGATATCAACGTTACTGGCGAAGGCCGAGACTATACAGAATAACGAGAGAAAGGGAGGAAAATGTGGGCTCGATTAATTGCGAGAGCTATCAGAGAAACAGAGCAATCAATAATATGCATGACTCATATGCACAGAGTATGGAATTATAGAATCCTCACTTGAACTGACAATCGCAGGCAAATTTCTCTAGTGTTAGGTGTTTTCTGCCACATCATTAGACTGGGAAGCAAAAAGTTAGTAGTGCTTGAGACTTGAGATTCGAAGAGGATTCTCATGAAACGAACGAAAAAGTTGCGCAAAAAACGAGGGAATTCATGTAGTTCGTTGAACTAATATCGATGAACGAGGGATATGTGTGCTAGAAATGAGGCGATGCGCATACACAATGACAGTTGGGTACGGTATCGTATCGTTTCGGTCTACCCTTCTTTATTCTATAAAAATCCAGGGATATGTTTGAGGTAGGGTCACTAGCGTAGTAAGGAAATCGAGATATATTGTTATTGAGAAATCTCTGAGAAGAGACGACACAATGGAGTCTCGTTTTCAGACATTTTTTTGTCATATTAGAAATAACTTCGAGAAAAGGAGAAGAGAAGACTCTATGACAACTCAAACATGACATGAACAGATCACAAGAAGGAGTTCTGATATTGATAAAGAGAAGAAAAGTGGAGGAGTTTCGGAGAGGAGGGAGATTATTTGAGATGGGGGCGGAGTTAAGGGCGCGCTGATACTCAGCTAATGCGAAGAGAAGATAAATCGATACGGAGATCATGAATCATAATAATAGAATAGGGAAAATGGGGAGTCCGCGTATCTTGGAAAGTAAGTCTGTGCGAGTGTGTCAGGTAGTCCAGAACCTTTTTTAGCAAAATTTAGGAAAACCCTCAAAGTACTGAGAGCCCTTCGACTAAAAACTAACCCAGCATTCTTATGAGTGTGCTAAAAATATACGAATAGTTCTATTAAGCTTCGAAATTTGCCAGAAGATTGGGACTTCTCACTGCCCAAAAAAGACAAGCGCGAGAAGGGAAGGGATACGGGGCCGATTGTGGTAAGAACTGCTTCTCGTTTATAAAAACTCTTGTGTGCGTGAGATTTTGAGAATCGAGTATGGCCACTACTGTTGAAGAGTCGAGTGGATAAGATGGGGGAGCCATTGACGAACATGAGTGAATCAGCACTTTTTTGCGCGGTCGTGTCTGATCTGTCGGTCGAATGGACCAGGGGCGGAAAATTGAAAATAAGAGAAAGTCCAAGCAACGAAATGTATGGCATTGGCGCTTTGAAATATCAAGAATTTAAAAAAAATCGATAACTCTTCAAAAGGCGCTGCAATCGATGCAGGCGGTCTGATATTGATAAAGAGAAGGGGGAAATGAAGAAAGTTTCGGAATGGAAGAAAATGTTTTCGAGCTCCTGTGATAGAGGAAATGGGGCGGAGTCACATCATGCCGACACTCAGCGGGCGCCGGGCCTCAGCCAGTAGTGGAGGAAGCGATAGGGAGATCATGAATCATACTGTGAGAAAAGTGAAAGACGAGATAGCCTGGGGGATTTGGATAGTATGCGTTTAAGGATCCCAATTTTGTTTTTTTTTAAGTAAACCAAAATAAAACAAAATTTAAGAAAAACATTCAAATTTGTCCCAATAAAAAACCTAGTGGATGGCTGAAACGATCGCATAGTTGCTTGGAAATATCAGACTATTCCAACTTCACACGATGAAGAAAAAGGTGAGAAACTATTGAAAGCAGGCACGAATGATAAAAGAAATGCTCGTTTTTACTATGTTTCCCATGAAAAATTTTAGTAAGTAGTAGTAACTCTAAGTAGTAAAGAATCCAGTACTACTGCAACTGTTGAGAAGAGTAGATGAAAGTGTCAATTTCCTTTCGAAGATGAATCTTTCCGTTTTTTTTCGCGCCGTGCTCGGCCGAACGAAGGCCCGGGCAGGGGAAGATATCAATAATTGGTGAAAAATAGTTCATTCGAAGAAAACAGATTCGTGAAAATCAATTTCAGATCAAATGTTCTTTTGGAGCTCGATTAATCTCTGGACTGAAAATCGTCACCGCTTGTCAAAAACAGTTTGAGATCATCGAGATCGACCAAAATTATAAGAGAAAAAAAGAAGAAGAAAATAGATGCGGAAAGAATGTTTCTGGTTCCGGTCAAGGAAGAGAACCACATGAGAACTCATGTTGATGTGATGAGTGATGTGATGGAATACGACGTTGGAGGTAGAAAACGAGAGAATGCAAGAAAGTCCGCGGTTCTTGACTATGGTTGATATGTGAAAAATGAGAAAAAAGCTTGCCTGAAGTAAGGTACATTCTTTCGTTCGACGATTCCGACTCAACGCTGCCAATAAAGAGTGCTGAAAAGGAAGTAAAATAGGGCCGGTTAAATATAATGAAGTAACTCCTGAGTATGTGATCTTTATGGATCGATTAATACTGCTACTGTTAAATAGCAAGATATTGGACAGTTCAGATGCATCATCACTTATCTGTGGTCATCCTCCACGGTCGATTTTTGGTCACCATTTCCTAATATATTTTTTGAGAAATATTCCACTTGAGAACTTGCAAAACAAAAAAACCGGAGCAACATTATTCAAGTATGGAATATGGGGAGGAATATATTGTAGTTCTGCAAAACCATTGCTCAAGAATCGTTGAGTGATTGTTGTCGAATTTAACATTCTGTCATCGAAATGCGGTCATTGAAATTCTGCTCGAGTGGCTTATTTGTGTGCTCTGTCTGTGACTATTTGGGATTCATTTGCTGATATTCTACATTGTATCACATTCCAATTCCTTATCAGTAGAGCTCGAGAAATGATATCGCTGCCGCTTCATTTAACACTCTCTCTCGTCGAGCGAGTGGTCGAAAGAGTGTGGAAAATGAAGATCCAGCAGTCCGTATTTCGAGCTCTACTTATCAGACGATGGGATCCCGTCAGTGAATCGGCTTATCAGCGGGGGGCACTCAACCAATTCTAGCCTCCTCCTTTCGGGTAATGGTACAGTGAATACCAAATGGTTTATCTTCACTGTGCCATCAATCAAAGATTCGCCGAACTTTTTCTCCTTGACCCTACATGATGATTTCCTCCTATCAGATCAGCTGGCTTTTGAGCCCAATCATATCAATTTCTCCGGCCACTTTCATGGGTTTAGAGGATCATGTGTCATGTGTTCTGTATTTCATATCCTGTTTCATCGGAAGGTCGACTTGTATTCATTAGCACGATTTTCAATATCGATGGAGGAAAGTATTGTTGAAATTGTCGAAGACATGCATGTAGCAACTATAATGAAAGAGATCATCATCGATTTATCGTGTTGATCGGGACCGTTGGCGAGTACTAGTCACCAAAACGAGTCAATTTAGGAGTCAACTCAATGGGAAAGGGATGTGTGAAAAAGAGAGACTGCGATAGGGGAGGGAGAAAGACTTCCATATCAGAAGTACGACAAGTGTGAACAAAGGTGACAAAATTCTACCGTCAGTGTGTGCAATGGATCCGAATTCGAGATTACAAAACAAGAGGCTACGGAGGAAGAGTGAGGAGGAGGAGGAGAAGAGAGAATACGAAGAATTGTGAGGAAGACAGGAGAAGACGTCCAAGCAGCGCTGCGACAACCATTGCTATCCTTCCCTCACTACTACTGATCACAGCAGATTGCCTGAATTAGGGAAGGGAGGCAATAGTTGAGGCAGCACTGCTCCGATATCAGCGTTGTTTGCTGGGAGATGCTGGGAGAGCGTGACTTCCATCCAGCCAGAACAGGAGGACCTGAAAATGCTGTAATTGCCAAGAGAACTACTGAAATCGTAATACAATTCCCACGCCTATTTTGATCTCAATCCCATTTTAGAATACAGATTGTTGTTCTGAAGTATCAAAAATGCAAAAAAGAGTAATCCCAAACCGGAAATAGAGTAATCGCAAGCAAACTCACGTGTTACACCCGCACATTGGTTTGGCCTACAGAGGTTGTTGTCCATAATATATTGGAGGAGGCTGGCCCCACACATCTTAATTGGCGTCTCCTGATAGGATGTAGTCGGGGCGGATGGGGTGGTGGTAGTGGGTACGGGAATGGTCGACTTCTCCTCATCCTTGGTCTTCTCCTTTCCATCCTTGACGGTCACCGAAGCCGAGGCCAATCGACGGCTCTCGTACCGTCGCTTGTACTCTGCGAACTGCTCTTCGAAACTGTCCGACATCCTGAACTTCGTGGTCCTCGTGGGTATTTCCGTCGGAGCAGTCTCGGAGGGCACCATCGAAAAGAAGACGTCAAGCATCGAATTGATCCAGTCTGCCTCGGCCTTTGCACGTAGAATTTCGTCAATCTCCTCCGCAAACTCCGACGATTCCTCAAAGGAATCAATCTCGATAGAGGAAGACAGCAGCTCTTCCGTTCTTTCCATGGAATTCTTCGAATGGACGATATCCTCACCGGCGTCGTTCTTGCCGAGTACGCGGCGAAGGTACGGGCTTAGTTTCGAGAAGTACTCAGCGTTGAATTCCACTGGCGGCCCTCGGCTGACTTTGTAGACTTGATTGAATGAGGGGTCGAGCGAACGTTGCAATAGACGGCTCTGGGTTGATAGATGGTGGAGGAAGCCGCTGTTATCATCGGCTATGATGAGAGGGAGAACGACGAGAGGAGATGACACCAAGAGAGATAGAGAAAACATCTGAAAGAGTATTCTCTCAACTGAGAACGAATAGCAGAAGGAATTCGAAGAGCGAGAGAATTGAGAAATAAATATAAAAAAAGTCGAGAAGTAAGAGAGATGAGGCAAGTAGCTCGTTGATCGCGCATTCAAATAGAGAAAGCGATTGGGGACTTAGCGAATCGAATCGTCTTCTCAGCACACGATGGGTTGCGATAGGTTACTGTAATGAAAGTCGGTGAGCTAACGTTCTGAGTACGATATCGATGTGCATTCAGATGGAAACAATGTGGTGCGGGATACGGTAGGACTATCTTCTAACCAAGAACAAACAAAGCTTTTGATAATCTCTTATCTCGCAGACTTTCAGCCCAGTGTCTCGCCATTACATTGCCTTATCAGTCGTTCTTGTCTAACCTTCTTCTTTCACGGAGTCATATACTAGAGAATATAAGCTTGAGCATGTACTGTTCTTGAAATGCGCACGTTATTTTTCCATACTTATACTGACTGATCCAAAGTATCTAATTGTAGTATCAGAGGGATCGAATTCAACATGGGGAAGATGTTATACTACAGTTTTTTAAAGAGAAATAATACCGCAGCGAAGCGGTTTGTGGAGTTTTGAAAAATAGTGTCGAAAGTGAACTCTTCCTTTCTCTCCCTCATCCAATAGCCAGCAAGAATGAACTATCAATGCATTCTCAAAGGACATAAACGATAGTATCAAATCAGAAAGAGATCACACTAACAAACGGTAGGTCGTTGCGTTATAAGTGAATACGGTAGGTAGCTGTGCTAATTAGGCTGTTACGCGAGATCTAAGGCGGTTACCTATGCGTACCTATGCTCATGAATTATAGTAGACAAGAAAAGGCGGTTTTTGGAGTTTAGTGAAATGTAAGAGATGGTAAAACGAAAGCGTTACTTATTGCAATATTAGGGAACTCCGATGTGAACTGAGAACGAAAAAGGTGTATGATAGTCTAGGATATTACAGTGGCATTCGGTAGGGATGTTGTAGCGAAATGGATTGTTATTAAGGATTCGCTTCTGAATACGGTAACGATAAGCTTTCGGATTACGGGCACGGTATTTCTGGGATATGGTATGATTCTCGCTCAATATTTTCCCTATTTGGTCAATCTGAGAACGCAATTTTTGAGAAAATTGACCAGAAAGAAGCAAGGTCGTGAAAGGCACAACGAAGTGCTCTCTGATATCAGAGAAGGAAGAGTCGAATGAGTTGACGACCCTCCTTATCACGTTATATTCTTGCTTGCGCAAGCGTTTTTTGCCCCTTGACCTTGGAGAAAAGGAGGATTATAGGAATAGTCGGCTTCAATGATAACGGAGATGTTACTGGCTCCATTATTCGAAGACTTTTTTATCCATTTTTCAAATCACCCTCTATCGATATCGCTTATCGCTTGCTAAAAAGTCAGAAAATCAAACGATTTTTCGAGATTGGGTGCAAATAATCAAAGTGATGACGCTTACTGATCAAAAGGCGATCACCCAAAAATAAGTGAGAAATAGATTGCTCAACTCCACAACTACATTATTATATTATTCCTGGTGGCATTTAATTATTCGCTCGAGGCCCGTGCTAAGGCGTTTTGGTGGTGCCTCGAGTGTAGTCGGTGGTGATCAGGAGCGTTCAACCAAGTATTGCACATCACTGAAAAAATCATAATGTATCTTCGACAGCTTGTCTTCAATGTGAGAAAACGATTGATGGACACTCTTTCGAATAAACAATCTTAAATTGTCAGTTTGCAAGAGGAAAAGATAACACCTTCGACCTCTTCTAGATCTTTTCTTGGACCTCGGAGAGTGCTCGTCATTGTCTTGCGCTTATCGGCCGTGCTCAACTGGCTATCTCTGTCATCGTTTCTCTCGCTATAGAATCGATGATATTTGAACAAGTGTAACTATCACTTTAGCACCCTGCAGGAGGGTGATTCATGTTTGTGTGTATAAAAGGAAGAGGATCGAGCTCTTCCTTGGCTTTTCGTTCCATACGATAAATGGTGCTGCGGATGTTCTAGTATAAGTCACACATTGTATCGGCCTACTTTGTCGTGACAATCTCAGACGTTTCTTACCTTCCTTCTTTTCGTGCAATCGTATAGTGGAATACGGAGAATTTCCTCCACATTTCATTATCGATGAGAACAGGACCGTTCGCCTTCAGGAGAAGACACTTCGAACTGCACTCGTCAATGGTATATACGGACGAGAGAAATGTGGTCGAAGGTAAGTGGTGAATCCACGCTTCATTTGGGTGGATATTCGTTCAATGCAGTATTGCGTTGGTGGTCTGTGATGTAAAGATGCGTGTGCCATCCTCTGACCACACCGGAAGACGTCAATCAAAGATACTGTGGGGTGAGCGAAACAAATTCCGATGGAGGGAAAGGGCTAAAGTTGTCAATTGACTGTTATTATACAACAATTGAATTATCAATACTCATCGAAACAAATGAGAGACTGAATGAGGTAAAACGTGGTTAGAATAGCCATAATAGTACAGAAAAAAATTGAATAAATGTTTATTCTACAATGAAACATTGAAAGAAAATCGAAGAGAAAAGAGTTGTAGATTTCACTCCAATTGAAACTGATAGGTTGTTCGACAGGTACGTCTCCTCCTTGACCGAATAGCCTTCGACGGTTGAGTCGACGGTTCTTGGTTGGCTTCTAAAATTAATATGTTGAGCAAATAAAACATATCGTAGCTGTAAATATATTTTCGATAGTGTGACAGCAGTTCAAATACTCTAATTGTAAATGTAAGGGTAAGAGCCAATAAGAGTATACAAAAACTTTCTTCATCAGCAAGCTCTTTTGTTTCAATGAACAGAAACAAACTGGGGATGTTTAATGATGCTAATATTATCAATGATATTTTCATTATAGTACACATGTTGATAGAATGATTTTCATAGATTGCTCGGAATGATTTAACAGTAATGGAACTGGAGTTTACGGGGGATCATTGACTGGTAATCATCAGTTTTCCTAGCCTGTCAGTCTCAAGAATGCAAATATTCGTACCTTTGAACAGTCTCGTTCCTCTTTAATCGCCGGCATTTTAATCGCCATATTTAATCGCCGGCACAACAAGCAGTAAAAAGGGCAGATTCAGGTTGAACTCCAACCGGCTGTGATTGATTGACACGCCTGTTGTTCCTATTCTTTTCCCTCCTTTCAATCTGACCTCTATTTCTATCCCAACGTCGACTGATGAATGAGTAAGGTAGCCTGAAGTGTAAGAGGAAAGAAGAATGAGCACAACGAGAGAAAAGAGGTGAATGATGCAGGGAAGATGGGGGTAAGAACTCAAGAAGAGGAAACTCAGAGGAATGAGATCTTACTTGCATTTGAGAATAATGAGATGTGAAGTGAGCGCGTAGACAAGCACTCTTGAGAGTGTAGACAAATAGCTGAAACCCAGATCAACAGATTTTATTTCGTTATTCATGATAATTCAAGAGAGTACGAGCAATGAAAGATGAAGGATAGCACACAATAAAAGTCATTTAGCACGGGATGAAATTGGGATTGGTTGGGCAAAGGATTGCAAAAAATGACAAGTAACCGTGGAACGAACAAAGTGAGATGAAGGAGTAGAAGATGAGTAGGGAACAAATGTGGAAATGTATACGAGGAGAGGTATGGGATGAGGCTGACAATTAGTGCACGACAAATGAAACAAGACAGTTGTAGAAGAAAAATTATGAATCGATTTTCAGATGAAGTCGTGGTCTTAATTGTCTGTGAGTAGTTGGAGGAGGAAGGACTTAGCACATGGCCTCGTTCGGTGCCGTTTCCCCACTACCGCACTTGAAGAGTCGCCTCTCGTCATTGGTGAAGAGCATCCTGAAATTATTCAATGCAGTAATCTCTGCCAAACTATCCCTATCGAGTTTTTTGAAACATTTGCTACCATTAAGATTGGGACGGGAATGCATAAAAATTATGCATGCTATTTACCTGAGTAATTAGAACTTTTGCACACATTATTGCACAGAGAGTCCGGATACGATTCTACCACTGTACCAACCCAAAAAGTACTCACCTGAACAGGAAACAGGCCAGAAGTCCTCCGATGATGGGCCCGAGCCAAAACAGAAAGAGAGTGGAGAAGGCATCGGAGTCACCACTAATGAAGACGAAGAATGAGGAGGCGAGAGCGACCAGTGGGTTCCAATCCATGCTGGAGTGGAGTTGACTGAAATAGGGGAATTGTAAGTACAATATGCAGAAAAGGATGCGGCAAATACTTCATCAGAGAAAGTTACTGTTTTCTAGTACTATGCTCTAAAATCAGAGTGGAGCTGGCTGAGATAGTGAAAGATGTGATGTGACGGCTGAGACTATCTCTTCTGTCATTCGAAACGACCACGACCGGGAACTTCTCTCTAGTGGCAATATGTTTTTCCGACGATAACGGCAATAAAAACTCACTTGAGCATGGTGGAGAGACCGACTGCGCAGAACAGACAGAGAGGGTTCTCCTTGAATGCTCCGAGACGGAAGGAACCAGCCCTGGAATGGATAAAAACATTATCAAGCCGGTCAGATAAGACAAGAGATTGTGGTAAATGAGGAGATGGGGGTCACTCTTGGTCCAATCATCTGGCAAAATTTATACTATCCTGTGCTCCACCGGAACCTATCGAGGTTTCTAGGTCGCATGATCATCGTTGGATGAGAACTCGCAAAAATTCTGCCGTTTGTGGTTTTTGAACACCCTAATAAAATATAGCGGAGCAATGAAGATTGTTTGGTTCTTATCCAGTCAGTTCTCATCCTATCGAGAGATCCCTCTCCCTTCCACTTCTCACCTTCTCGACAGAGTGACGGAGGAGAGAAGATGGCAGATGACAACGAAGAGAGTTCCGATCAGTTGACAGACGATCTGAAATATTTGGAGATTGTTATTGTTATTCCAATAATCAATGGCCTCCTGAGGACACAAGCACCTCGGTTACTAGGACCATATATTTCATAAAATCTATAGTTTTTGATTGCTATGTTCACGCACATAGTACTAATCATAATACTAGTAATAGTACTAGTCTAACGATAGATCAATTTCATTAATATGCCAGAAAAAAAGAAGCCAGGAAACTATAATCTAACCATTTTGTAGATGGCGATGCTCTGGTCATTAGTGACATCGTGGTTGTAGGCGATCAATTTGGGCGCGTCCTTGGTCAGCAACTGCAAATGACGACATATTTCCATCTTGTATTTATTTAATTATTTTTTCTATTTTTTAATTCTGTTTTCCGAGTGAGCAATGGAGCTTTATTTATTGCGCACAAGCTGTGTGCGTGGAAGAGGATAAAAACACGTCACACAATCAATTGATAGTCGAAATGCGATGTGCGAGAACGAGAAATAGTTTACGCTAAGCGTCGTAAATGGGATATCTGATTGGAGATATTCGATCAATGATGGGGAAAACTAACAACTATAACCAATTTGGCAACGGATGAATACGTTATATAATAACATCTGCGTCTCCCAATTCCTGTAGAAAATGCCTAAAAAATACAAATTGGGCAAATAATATTGCACTGAGGACCAGCGCTATCGAGCACTTTTCTGGTGTCACGTCAAAATGATGAATCCTCCTATTTAGATCGATAACTGGGGAAAGAAAATTTTTTACAACCAATTTTACAGTGGACCAAGAAGTTATAGCATCGGGTCTCTACAGAATGATGCCAAAAATGCAGTAAATAATTTCGATGAATCAAAGAAAAAAATAAAAAAAAATAACTCACGTGATGGGCGGCAACGGCGAGAGTCGATGCAGCGAGTTGGCACAGGAAGAGAACACCGCAGATGAACCATGAAGTTGAGAGGGAGAAGAGTTGAGCGACAGTGATGCACGGGTTCAGGTGAACTCTGCAATCAATTTTTTTCGGTTAAAAGGCGGTGATAATGCTCTTAATGGGGCACACTGAATAACCTGTGTGCGTTAAGGTAACTTTGAGGGAAAACCTGAAATGGAAAAGAAGTAAATATTTACTAGCGGAATGATTTAATTCAAAAGAAAGATTCAATCTAGTTGAATCCTGCTAAATTCGTGCAAATTGCAGGAATCTTAAAGATTCCCATGCTGACAACGACAAAATCTGGATGAATGGGGTATAAAAGAGAGGGGAAACGGGGAGGAGAACATCATTTCGATGAAGCTATGAAGCGATGAAGCGTGTTAAAATTGCCGGATTCCGTGATGTAGCAATTTACGCTGCTAACAAAACTAGCGGTGTAGTACTGTAGGGAATTCGATAAAAATGCGGCAAAAGAGATAGCAGCGAGTGGTTTCGATCCACCGACCTCTGGGTTATGGGCCCAGCACGCTTCCACTGCGCCACGCTGCTGACATGGCGGCAGGAAAGGAGGGAGTGTATGGTGTGAGAGCATTCTCTGCTCGGTGCGTAACGGCCATTAGCAGGTGTCAACAGCTCACGGCGTTCTACAGGAATGAGAGAGGAAGAGAAGTAGAGAAAAGCGAGAGCGCAGACGAAATTTTGGTGAACTTGTGAACTGGCACTTTGCCAATAACGCCGTGAATTTGGGTTTCACTTAACGATATCTCATTAAGCAAAGCAATCCAACCGATTAGACGAGAGTAAGAACAAGCGCAATATGGAGAGACATGATTCTGCTACTCATTAGCCTCTCGACTCGAAGGCAACGGACGTGATGGACAATGACCTTGTAGTACACTCCAATGACGAATCAATTTCAAAAATAATAATAAAATTTAAATCTTGCAACGCTTATGCAAAATTGAATGAATACTATTTTCTCTCACGCGTGTAAGCTGATGTTTTATTTCCGATGGATTGGGAAAGAAATTCTTTTTGCAGGGCGAAAGAATTTAGGATCAAAGATCAACGAGTATTTTCGAATTTAGGTGGATTGCTTCGGTAACAATTCAAAGATTCAAAGATAATTCAAAGATAAGACGATTGAAAGTCGACTCAATAACGCGCGAATAAAAATGGTCCTTTTTGGTATATGCAGCAACCATCTGGCCCGAACTCCCAACTCTTCTTTATTTTCCAACTGTGAAGAACGTTTAAAAAAAGTCTAAAGTCTGATTAGGAAGGAGCTTAGGAGAAAATCAAAATTCCCATCAGGGGTGGTATTCTTCTTTCATTTTCGGCCGAGCCGAAAAAAAATTCGGCTGGCCCAAATCATTTTCGACTCACTGCTCTTCGTGGAGCGGGCGGCCGAAAATGATTTCGCCCGGCCGAAATCGAAAATGAACCGACTCTCGGCCGAATTTTCAATTGAAATTTTCGGCGTTCAATTTCGATCGCCCAAATATATAAATATATTGGGCGAGAACAAAGAAAATTGGTCAGATTTCGGAATGAATTTCGGCCAAGATTTCGGCCTAACTTTTCGGCCAAATGTTTTTGAAACAAAAGTTTATTTGCTTTTAGGAATTAATTGATCAAATTCTTCGTTAATGGTTGGGAAATGGTAACTATAAATTATGATAAATCACAAACGTGGTGCTCTTTTCATTGTGGTAATGAGTAAGTCTATGTAAGTGCGCAAGTAGTACGGCAAGTGGATAATCTTAGTCGTAGATAAACACTGCGTTCTTGGACTCATTTCGGGGCACTTCTCATTTTCGCATGCTCGTCTCAGTTCGGGGCACTTCTCATTTTCGCATGCTCGTCTCAGTTCGGGGCACTTCTCATTTGAAACCAAGAACAAGTTTCAGGTCCATACAGTCCACTATAAATTTAAAAGGCACGAAACTCACGTTTTGAAGGCCGACATGAACGTGAGTGTGGAGATGGCATCAACGAGGGCGAGAATGGAGATGCGATGGACGGTAGCGATGTGTCTGAATGGAATGGACCCATTTAACTGTCTCATATAATTCTCTATCTTGAGAGATCACTCTCACTTATACTACATGCCATATGTGTTTATCGCAACCCGGTTGCCATCCACATAAATGACCTCCTTAGTTCTTTCACGACTACCTTAACAGTAGCGAGTCTCTAAGAGTCACTGATTCCACCTTATTCCCATCACTTTTGAGGAGTAGTATCTCGTTCTATTTCTCCCGAGAGATGACCTAGTACTGACTCACTTCCCTGTGAACCCTCTGGCTTTCCTTCTCACCACTCTCTATCCAACTCACTCTTCTCACCTCTGGTTCAGCTCCGAATTCACGTGCAAGAAGAGGAATATGGCAGTGAAGACAGAGATGAACTCGGAGATGGCGGGACGAAGGAATCCGTCGAGGAACAGACCGCAGCCGGTAGATGGTTCGGACTGGACAATTACAGATTCAATTACAATTGCAAATATTTTGAAATTTTTGATAATTAAGGAAAATGAGAAGAAGAGGATCTCGTCATTTCATACACTACTTCATCGAATTGCCCAAAAACGATCACACAGTGCAAATTTTGCGTCATGTTGGGTACTTAGATTCAACTACTACTCTGAATCCACAGCGATCCATACTTGACGGTACCTTCTCCAGATTCCATGATACCACAATGAAATCATGTCACACAACATCTCGGCCGTGCATGACAGCCCACGGTCTAATTTAGCTTGATTGTTATACCGTATCAAGATTCTACCATAGCCTAACTCTATCAATTGACTTACAATCTCGGAAGCGAACGAATGAGTCTGAGGCAGATTGGACGTCCATGGACGAGCGTAGTGATCGGACGCCTTGCGAAGGATCCCGCGAGGATTGTTATCCACTACTGGAAGTAATTCAATCATAAATAAAGGTGAGGATTAGATAATCAACCTCTTCACCGTGTGTGTGGATAGATCGGGGCGACTACCGAACAGTATTTGACCTAGATCGTCGCAAATATCAAATTTCCCTTATATTCGAAATGGATATCTACTACTGATCGTTAAACATCAACATTAGGCAAACTATTCCCCAGTGGGCGATCCACCATCTTAAAGACTCGAATCAGTCATGAAAGCGTCTATGGTGGGATTGCGTAAGAGAGTGATGCAGTTTCTTGTGGCACTAGGGAACAGCAGGAGTGTTGTCCACTTTGTCCCTTGTTTTACTACTTTCAACTATATCACTCTTGATGACAGCTGATTTCCGGTCCTCTTTACTACTCATGTACCATGTTACCCCTGTTCTTTGACGTATCCCCCATCTCCTT
The DNA here is from genome assembly GCA_900490705.1 of Pristionchus arcanus. Lineage (NCBI taxonomy): Eukaryota > Metazoa > Nematoda > Chromadorea > Rhabditida > Neodiplogasteridae > Pristionchus > Pristionchus arcanus. The sequence continues at coordinate 581,274 of LS488063.1, forward strand.
CTCTTCGAACCAGGGCTGTTCAAAAATTTAACGCACTTCTCATTTCGCAATGCTCTCTCGCTCTCTCTGACCGGCGAGAGAACACGTGAAATGAGGAGTGCGTTAAATTTTCGAATAGCCATGCTTCGAACCATCTATGAAATATAAAATTCGTAGTGTGTCCCCCAAATCCCATACTCGATTTTGAAGTGCTAATAGGCCCCAGAAAAACCAACTTCTATCTAAATTCTCGCTGTTTCAACCCCTTCTCTACCCTAACCTGAAGAGTGTCACCTCGTCCCTGGTATGTCCCGTGTGCGCCATTCCTTCCCATCAGATAAAAAGTTGTTTCTCATCTTTGAAATTTATATTCATTATGTTACATTTTCATTAGATCACATTTTCTCAGCATTGCGGCCATATTTTTAGCCAACCTATCCTGCCCAATATCCAACCTCGGACATAATTCGAACAAGTCGAACAAGTTACCGCTGTTTTCGCTGTAAACCCTCCTCCTACCCAACCCTAACCTGAAGTGTCACCTCGTCCCGGGTACGTCCCGTATGCTCCATTCCTGTCCATCAGATATTCTGACTGCTCATCCAAGTAGCGACTCATGTGCTCCAAATCGAATCTGAAAAGAAAAATAAACTAAAATATCGATAATATTCTAAATTGTTTTAGTATTATTAAACTCATTCTATCTAGCATAGATTGTGATCAACAGACAACAACATCGCACTGTTTTGCCGTTAGCCCTGGGTACTCAGAACAAAAAATCCATCGGCCGGACAGACAGCGCCGAGGGAGCATGCGAATTAAAGAGGGTCTCTTATCCCTCCTAACTATGTCGGATGCGACGACAAATCTACATTCTTCAAAAAAAAAAACCACCTTTATTATTGTTTGCATTACAGATCTCATCTACTGGTGTGTAGTTCGCTCATTCTTGAAATATTGAGGTAAAGATCATTACTCCTTAATAAAAGAGAGATGTCACGTTGTTCACTATTGCGAAAGTCACGTAAACATTTCTCGAAACTGTGAACAAGTCGAGTGGTCACAAAACTGTAAACACGTCGAAACATGTCGCGCGCGCTTTCGAAGTTGTGAAATGGGGAGATCAGGCCCCGCCTTCGGCGGGGTCTTATCGGCTGGCAGGGACTGCTGTTTCACAATTGGTGTAGTTCGCTCATTCTTGAAATATTGAGGTAAAGATCATTACTCCTTAATAAAAGAGAGATGTCACGTTGTTCACTATTGCGAAAGTCAGTCACGTAAACATGTCTCGAAACTGCAAACAAGTCGAGAGGTCACGAACCTGTAAACACGTCGAAGCATGTCGCGCTTTCGAAGTTGTGAAATGGGGAGATCAGGCCCCGCCTTCGGCGGGGTCTTATCGGCTGGCAGGGACTGCTGTTTCACAATTGCGAAAGCGCGCGCGACATGTTTCGACGTGTTTACAGTTTGTGACCTCTCGACTTGTTTACAATTTCGTGACGTCACGACTTGTTTACAGTTTCGAAACGCGTCTAGACTTGTTTACGTGTCTTTCGCAATAGTGGACAAACACACATACATCGGGAGACATCTCTCCTTTATTATGGAGTATGATTGACTTGACCAACCTGGGAGGCGGAGTAACCAATCGTCGGCGAAGTCGCGCGACGCTCACGGGAACTGTAATTTTGGACATTACAAGGAGATAGTGATCGATGGGTATAGAGGCGGGGCGAATATCGCGAATATGGCGTGTACTTGGGGAGGGACAAAGAGGGAGGAAAGAGATGGCGAAAACAAGAAAAAGGGAATAGTAGATCACTAGTGAGAACCAGGTGCGAAAAGAGTAGGTAAGTAGGTAAGTTGGTAAGGATATGTCAGAGAGGAGAATTGAACTCGATCACTTGCTATATCGACAGCACCTGTCTAGAAAACGAGGAGCAATGGAAACAAGACTCCTTCTCGTTTTTCAGGTTTGATGTTGGCAAGTGCACGTCAGAATCTCTCTTTCTTGACGTAAATCCCTCGTTTCGTCTGCCACTTGTCATCCACATTTCAGCAATCTTCCCGATCCCTCACCAATTGGTCATCAAGAGGGCTCGAAAGAGCAACAACGGGGACAGTTGGGCGAGAGAACGAGCGGATTTGAGAGCGTGTCGGACGAAAGAAAGGCGACCTTATGGGGAGAGGATGGGTTATGGAAGTTCGATGGAGGGAAAGCGGTAATAACAATGACCAGCAAAGTGCGAAAGTGCGAGCAAGTGAGGAAAAGGTCCCATCTTTAGCATCTCTTCTAAGGAATGTTCTAGGCAGATTCTCGCTTGCTAAGTGCATACTGAGGACAATAAATGTTTTCTTTGCCATTTGACTTAGTAAAACATAAATGCGCGAAATGAGTGCCTCGAAACAGCTTCATGTAGCTTTGCAGTCTCCGCTTGAACGCTCCTATATGTCTGGGTAAATGAGTCTCCCTATTCTATTGAAGATCTTGAAATATGTAAAATTCGTGCAAGGCAGTAGAACACAGGGAAAGGAGGGCTTCCCACTAACGGGAAGAATGATGGGGTGACAGAGACTAAAATCGGCTTCGCGCGATTGAATTATGCAGATTTCCCACTGCCCGAAGGCTTAGGAGCACGGGACTGTGAAGAGAAAGAGGGAATGCACAACTTCAATCGGACCTCTTCCTCCCTCCGATTGAACCACCAGAGGCTCGCACTTGGAAAAGGGGAGAGGCTTCTACCTCAGCCGGAAACGACTGTTTCCGACTCTCTGAATTCAACAAAACAATAGCATTTCAAACGATAGGGCTCAAAGGCGATTCGCAGCATCTGAACTTCGATACGAGATCACTATTAGAATTCTGACTACTAGAATTGTGAAAACACTGGTAAAGTGGAGTTAGTTTGACTAAATGCGTTAAAATGACAGTGGAAGTAGGATAAAGCAGCTGGTTGAACCACCTGAACCTCGAATCTACATCAATAGTCTAGTATATTAGTGAGAACCTTGGCGCGCTACTAAATAGGGAAACATTACTGAGGAAGGACCACCTGAACCTCGGCTCGAGATGAAAAACAAGGGCGTCAGTCTCTTCTTACGCGCTGGAAAGAAGGTGAGTGAGGGGATGTTGTAGGAGAGGAGGTAGGTCAGTGGATGGGGGAAGGAAGGGAGAAGGGAGGGGGGAAATGCGACAGAGAAGCCCCCCTTGAGCAGCTGACCATCGTGATAGCCAGGAGATAGAGAGTGGGGCGATACGAGAGAGCGCAGAGAAAGGGATCAGGCAGAGACAGATGAGAGACAAGGTGAAATGGAGAGACAGCAGACATGAGATGCGAGCTAGAGAAAGGTGAGAGAGAGTGTAATTCAAGGAGAGTGCAGAGAAAGGTGAGGCTAGAGCAGGTGAGAGAGTGCGTAGATCGAGGAGAAACAGAGAAGTGATGAATCAGTGAGAGGACAGAAGAAGTTGAGACACTCATTAGTCTTCCCTTTGACTCATCGCAACATCCACTAGCTTCTTCTCATTTTATCTTCTTTTGATCTGGTGGGGTCCGCAAAACCTATCCTCTATGTCGAAAGAGGAAGGAGTCATCGAGGAAGAATAATAAGGGGTAGCTAAGTGATTACTGTTATTGTCGAGAAGTAGGTCTTGAGTATTGATCAATAAATATATCGTCATCTATCCTGTTCTGCCTCAAGATCTACTTCACGGGGAAGAATTTGACAAGTAGTGAAACTCGAGAGGAGACGAAGAAGTTGTGCCCCTTTGTATCACCGGTTAACTAGTGTTACCTGGTCAAAGACTGAATAGAGCTGTAATGAGGTAGTCAATCGCATCGGAACTAGTCTTCCCTTTGACTCATCGCGACATTGGCTTCTTCTCAGACGATTTTATCTTCTTTTGATCAGATGGGGTCCTCCCCGTAAAACCTCTTCTCTATTTGAGTCATCAGGGAAGAATTTGAGTAGTGAAACTCGAGAAGGAAAGAAGAAGTTGTGTCCCTTTGTATCAAACTAGTGTTACCTGGCTAACTAGTGTTACCTGGTCAAAGAATTGAGCTGTAATGAGGTAGTCAATCGCATCGGAATTAGCCCCCTCTCGTTGTCGCCTACTCTTCCTGACGATCGTAAAGGATGTGAATGAGGGGAAAACATAGGTAGTGAAAAGCCTCGAGATCTGAAGGTGTCAATAGCCTTTGACATCAGATACGCTGAGTTTTCGTCATCTTGCTCGATGGAAGTGACCTAGTATATAGATGCAGAGTAGGTACAACAATCTGACTCTCATTAGAGTGCGATAGATTATGGAAACATGAGTTATTGTCATCTCAACGTTAGGTAGTAGGAATGGACTTTGAAAAGTGTGCAGGCTTGAATCTCAAATAAATTCAATTATTCATAAGATCATATGCGAGAACCTCAGAAATGGCTATTTGCCTCTCTGCTCCGCCTGGCTATCACAACAGTGTGCTAATGGAAGAGAGCCCCTAGTCATAAAGTTGGATAGTTTCTCGGGTGTTCTTTCACCATCCGAAGGGACATGGAAAACGCAGCTGCGACTGTCTCTTCTCAACTTGGTTGTAAAATGCCCCGATTTCAAGGAAGACAAAGGAAGAAAGGGGTGAGAAATCGAGGGAAGACATCCAGAGAAGGAAGGGAAGAAAGGACTGACTGACAGAGGATGGAGACCAATTACGTCAGAAGACCATTGATAATCAAAGGGTAACGATATTGTGTGAACCATTTTTCAATAACGATGAAAGTTTAATTCCATTGCTCCGATCCCTGAAGGAAAGTAAGGAAGTTGGAAAGGAGCAGAAGAGATTTGAAACAGTGGGTCATTAATCGCGCGCGGCAAAAGCATACTGGTGAATGCTTATTGTCAGCCTCTACAAGCTGTCTCTAAATCTCGCAACAGACAATAACTTTTCCACCTTATACCGGGACGCGATTGATGGGCCACTGTTTCAAAACTTGTCATCAGAGAACAACGGATACTGGAACACAGAGAATATGATTAATGAACTGCTGCCTAAAGGCTCTTCGCGGAAGTCGAGAGAAGGGGAGACACAAAGAAATCGAGAACATCGGTCACAAGGGGCGAGGGTTTTGGAAAATAGGGAAGCTTTAGTGACAACCGGCACTAGAAGAAAAGACAGGTCACCGGAGAAGGGAGTATAGTAATCGGAGTGAGAAGCACACGATCAATGGGTATGGAAGTTTGATGGCAAGGTGTGATAAGCGGAATACTAAGTATTTGAACAGACAATGTGAGCTCCAAGTCACCGAAGAAGTACATGAATCGGAGCAAGTGAGAAGCGAGAACAAGGAGGGGAAGGTGAATATGAAAGGAAGCGGAGAACAAACAGGGGATGGATTAGTAGAAGGATCGACACCGGAGAAGAGAAAGGAGCAACGGGAGCAAAGAATGGACGAAGGAAGGATTAAGAACCGGGAAAACGAACACTAGTTCGGAATCGGATAGCAGGTTTTTGCGGTTCAGTAAGGACTACTTCTTGTGAGATATATTACCTAGTAGTCTCAACCCGTCCCTCACGTTCAGTTTCGAAACACACATCAAAGAGGGGAGCAACGGGAGCAAAGAATGGAAGAAGAGAGGATTGCGAACCGGGAAGACGAACACTAGTTCGGAACCGAAGCAGTTCAGATAGTCCAATGGCTCGTTTTCTGGGGAGATGAGGGAAGAATACCCTTAACTAGTTCGGAACCGGAGGCTACAGTAGAGAATTTTTTTACGGACCGGGTATCTCTCATCAGCCCCCAGACCACTGACCTTCCACAACCAGGTGCCTACGCTGAATTACCTATATCTTATCCTACGTATACAACTGGTGAGATGAGACTCGGTTACCAATTGCTACCCGTCACTCTCGCTCGATTTCGAAAACATGGATGTTGCGTGAGGTTGTGAAGAGAGAGGACTACCGGAAATTACGACTCGGACAGAAGGAGGGGAACCTGAAATACTGCCGCCTACTGGAGTTCAGTGTACTCTCGCGATTAGATCACTGACAGCAGGGAGAGAAAACAAGGGCGAAAGGGAAGAGTGGACTCGTAAAGGATGTGAATGAGGGAAAACATGGGTAATGAGATCAAGAAGTGTCAGCCTTTACTCAGGGCTAGTTCACCATTATCATCTCGCTAGGGGCGAAAAACATGGATGGAAGAGAAGTGTTGACTGTGGTGAAAGAAGGAAATCCATGGGAGTTGACCACCTGCTTGAGGTCTGAACTGGAAATAAAAATGAGTATGTAGTAGTGGGCAATTGATTAGTTTAGATATAAGCCAAATGGAAGCTTGTGTATGAGGGCGATGGGGGAATCCATGGCGCAATGAGAACATTGTCAGGAGGGATTTTATACGATTCTTGTTTGTACTAAATCTGTCCTCGGATAACGCCAATGAATTCGAAAAAAGAGAGAATAGGATGGGCATTTATGTCTCAGCTCCCCGGCACGCTCACAGTCTCTGTCTGCAGCAGGAACCTTGTGAAGAGAAGGAGTGAAACATGAATGAATCGTGTGACAACACCTGAAATTGTTCCCGAGATCACTAGGTCCTTGCTGTATTGTTATTAGTTTCTATGATCTTCCTTCTACATCTGGTCTCGTGATTCCTCTTCCCTACGTTTCTTTCATTATGCATATTACGTTGTTCCTTGCACACATTACTCTTCCGTGTATTCCTTTCCGTTGCTTCTTCTCGTTACGGAAATTAGCCGCTTCCTGAAGAAAAGTCTGTCTCTCTCACTTGGCCATCTCGCGCACTCTGACGTACGAGAAAGTACGAGAACTGAAGAGTAAGATCATTGCTCAGCTTCCTTCATAGCAGGGAAACACATCATTGTACCAATTGCCAAATAAATCCTGACGATGAAGTAGTCCTACTCGTTCGTATGGTATGAATCGTGCTTGACGAATCACTTTAATTATGGAACCAATTTGATTTAATCTCAACATCAATGGCACACTACACTGTGATGCGTAGAGAAGGAAAGGAAAAAATGCGAGGGCTGAAACAGGGGCTAAAACAAAGACAATACGCGGAAGAAACCTCTCGTTGCCGGGTGACCTACCTGCCTCGCTCGCTCAAACCTTCCCAAAACCCCTTACTCCCCTCATCTTCCTTCCCCTGACTTCAGCCGCTAACGTAAGATCTGTGAGTTATTTTCGAATTCAACAGCGCGCAAAAACTTCCTTTACTCGTGTCAGGCGGGATTGAGGTTGAGGTGTACAGCCATTGTTCGATTCAGCGGATTCCGTGCGTTGACTAACGCAAAAAACGATGTAGGGACTCAATAACAAGGCTTGATGATCATGAAATCAATGTTCAAATATAGATCAGGAACTTCAATTGAACTTTGGCCGAAGAAGTGGGCACATGCATTCCTACAGATGGCAACTCACGATGTGTTCATAGTTTAGCAATAACATCCTCGATTTCTTTGAATGGGTCTTAGCATGTGGGTGAGAGCATATGGAGACAAGACACCTCCACGATTAATTTGCTATTCTTGTGGTCAGAGAAAGCGAGAGAGCAGAGGGATGGGAGAGAGTTAGACGACAGCTAGAGGGCGAGTGCAGCTGGCCATAGGGGAGGGAAGGGATGGCTCGGCAAAAAGTGCCTCTCTCCATTTCGCATGCTCTCTCGCCTATCTGTCCATCGGGAGACAGTGCGAAATGAACAGACAATGTCTTGCGATGCCATCCTAGAAGAGGGGAAGTGGTGCAAAAACACGGCAATTATGTGACACTCGCTAACAGTTTCGATTGGGATTAGAAAACAAAGGCAGAAACCTTCCCTCGATTGCTCTAACTGTCAGATGGTTCGAAAACAGAGAGTAAGCTGTCAATATGAGGAGCAACAGTACCACCTCCGGCAATGAGACATTATCCATCAATAAGGGGAACTAGACTAAAGAACCATGAATAGTATCCATGAATTAATCATTCCCCATGCTACTTTGCTACACGGCTAGCCCGATTTGAGAGTCCGTTTTGAGAAACTAAGCGAGCCTTTACCTTTACTCTTTTCAGACTCGAAAATGGGCTGCAAATCGTGTCTGTGCACGTGTGTCTTCTGCAATCCGTGCGTGATGATCCCCTTGACCATCTTGATCATTATTGCAATCATCGCGACTATTCTGGCCTTCAAGTTCTGGATCTAATGTAATAAACCCGTGTCAGGATAAATCCATTGTATCCTCAAAGTAGTAAAGAGTTATGGGCAAAGAAAGTCTGTCTATGTTGATTACTTTTGTGATCATCACAACAATTCTGACATTCAAGTTCTGGATCTGATTCTAGCTCGAATAAAGAGATATCGTGATCGTGAAATGCAACCATACTGCTACTCTCCACATGAGGTGATCAACTGATCCCACATCACAGTATCCTCACGATAAAGCTTGTTTCTGAGAAATACTACCTATTACGTGCCGTCAAGGTCTTGTGGGCAAAAGGGAGATGCAATCTGAAAGTTTTCCGACCTCTCAACTCATTTTTGCTCACACTTTTCATTCCAAGACTGGGACAAATCGGTGATTGCGGACAGCTTTGCAGGGTGAGTGAGAGCTGATGCGACAGGCAGCCCTCAGGCAGTCTAAGACCACGGGGTCTCGCTATTTTTGCTCTGCTTTTAGGATAATAGCCTTGTTGGAAGTTGAAAATCGGCTCGGCTAAAGATGCCTCTCGCCCTTTCGGAACTCCGCCTTCCTCCTTCCTCCTCCCGTGTTCTGCCGTTCCTCCCCCTATCTCTGCCCATCCCTTCCTCTCCCCCCCCCCCATCTAAGTCTCCTCCCCTCCTCGATTGACTGTTTCTTCCATATTTCCATTCCCTTTCATTCGCGCCTCCTGATAGTCTCTAACTTTCGAAGGGTTGGAGCCCCCGAGTTTGGCTCATATTGCCTGAAACCATAATCAATATACTCCCTTGTTTCTCCAATACACTTTTTATGATTCTTTTTTTATTTTATGATTCTCGAACTCTTATCTTCTCTAAATTCCGCATGCTCCACTTATCACCAAGCGCATGCTCCACTTATCACCTTTCGAGTCCTTGACAACTACTTCTGACGGTTTTCCCTCAAGAAATCGTGCAGCATGAACTCAATCTCATGTGCCAAAGTGCCCGCAACATTCTTTGCATCCTCCAAATTTGCGCCGTCCCCTCAATGGTTAACTTCCAAATCGCACTCCTCACCATCTCACCATTTTTTGGTAGGCACGGTCAGCAGAGTCAATCTTTCTCACTCTGCGAAGGCACCAACACTTATTCTACTCGAACAGCCTTGTCTTCTGATGTAAAAGAGCCTAGCCAAAAGATTCTATCTTCTACCTAATTCTATTCTATCTAAAAGATTCTGGCCATCATCTCCGCTCTCTTTACGTTGATCCCACTTCCTCGAGGGTTTTTTCGTTGCAAGAGATACCGAGGGGCTATTTATGGAGTATCCGTCAATTTATTTCAACACTTTCACTGTTTATCAATACTACAACGGAGATTTCATATCCGTTTCCATGCAACATTACTTTATTGCATCCTATATTTTGCTGATGTGCCTTCTTTGGCCCGAACTTTTTCCACGAAGCAAGAAAAACCAGTTGGAACTCCATGCACATCAGAGCTCTCACCTAACCTGACGTCTTGATAAATGTGTTATAATCGTAAATCGTAAAAATCGCCTTCTTTTATCATCCGATTTTGAATTTAGACGCGCGTGAGAAGATGCAAACAAGAGTGCAAAAATATTCGCTCTATGGCAAGTCAGACAGACCGAGAGCGCATGCTAGAAAACGAGTTCAAGTAATTCTTAGCATTTTCATGACATAATTGTCCGTCATCCCTATCGCTTCAAGACTTCATTTCGCCATCCAACCATAGAGAGCCCTAATTTTGCATGATAGCTAGTGCCCTGATTTCACAGTTACAGTATCCTTGTACCCGCATACAGACGTTGCATCGATCGCCTCGCACTCGCTTCAGTTTCTGTTTTCTCTCGGTGTCTTCTGCAATACGTGACTTATATCCTGACGCCGCCCAGCCATCAGCACAAAAGGGCACTCCAGATTGAGCACGTACTAGTACACGACAAGGGGCTCGGAAGGTTAACGCGCTCCACGGTCAGAAAAATCGAAATTTTTCGAACAGTGAGATCCGTGTTGAATAGTCCTAATCATGTGCTTCACTGAGTCGCGTTGCAATCTATTTTGGGACATATACACAATAATTGGTATATTACTATTTATATTGACATCGTGTGATTTCTTCTCGTTGTTCTAGCAGAGCCAAACGGGATAACTACCTTTGATCTAGGTCAGAATGATTCAGTGGATTCTCCTCGGATTCTTCGTCCTGACGATAACCTTCATTGTCTGGCAATGCAGCCGCGTCATCTACAGGGTCAGTTTTCTGTTCTTCAATGCCCCCATAAAATCGGGCATTCCCAGAGGAGGTGTTTCGTAATTCAAAATTACTTGAATGGGACATTATATGGGACAATTGGTTTGATCTTTGATCTCGGCTCCATCAGGCGGTGCCTGTGGTCGGCGATGAGGATGCGCCTGATGATGAATCGGATGGATCGGGCGATACGGAGGAGACGGACGTGAGCGATGGGTCGGATGAACGCAATTCGGTTAGCTATTTGTATATTTTGCAAAATTTTTCGCGTCTGTTTTGTATTTTGCAATTATGAACCGAATGAGCTATGTTGAGCCTGACTCATAGTGCATGTCTTAGTGCTGAAGCTAGGATGTTCTGATATTTTTCACGTCTGTCAATTGTCATGAAGACTCACGTGCAAAACATGAGCTCATATGATAGTTCACGTGGATTCAAAAGGGTTGAGGATAATGATGATAATTATATCATATTTATGAAATTGAATTTTCCTAATCACTCCGGTGTTAATGTAGACACTTTTTGAAAGTAAGAAACAACTTTCTTCTTCTACAGACCCAGATTAGTGAAGTGCAATACATTTTTTAAAAAATTACGGAAAACATCTCTTTAGCATTTTCACGGAGCAGTAATACGGTAGTTTGCAGTAGTGAGAGAAAACAAAAGCCATAGACCCGAAACTGGGTAGGTTACGGTAGTACACTGCCAAGCCTCCGAATCAGGGTTATTGTCTTACGGTTGGTTATGGTAGATTACGTTCGAAAATCAGTATCTAACTGGAGTACGGCATATAGGTTGCGGAAGCTTGTAAAACCAGATTTTCATCACCAAACTTAGCTACTGTAGATTGCGGTGGGTTTCGGTAGGCCAAAGCAAAGATTGTGGTAATCGGGTAGGTGAGGTGCATTCCAATTCAAAGCTTTGTAGGCGACCGATCCATCGTCGGTTGAGGATTCGGAAGTAGACGTCGCACAGGAGGTTTTCGCGGTGGTGGATGAGTTCGAACGTACTGGAAGGAGCGATGAATATGAGCGCGATGAGGTTACGGTAGGTGTAAAGAATACGTCTCTTCCCATTCGGTCACCAGTTGTAGACGAGATTCCTAAAAGTCCTATTGTTTACACTTGATGTTGTAGGCCGATGGTGATGATTCCGATGGCAAAGATGTGAGCACGGAAGTGATCGAGGAGGTTAATAGTTTTATTCGATCGATGATATTTTTTGACTCCTTAAATTATGACTGTTCAGGTGGCCCGTGCTGAAGTCTCCTCTGATGCTGCCGTCTCTCACGAGGAATTCAATCGCGGAGTTGAGGTATGCAATTTTCCCTAGTGTTCTCTACGAAACATTGTTGACAATTAATATAAGTTCGAGGGTATTGCGCAAATGTAACGTAATCAAGTAGTAGTAATTGTTCAGTAGTAGTAATTGTACAGCGGGTATCCATCAAAGAGTATGTTCTTCATTTTAGACATTTTCTCAGACGATTCTTTGCTCAGCTACGGTTCTCATCAATGTTTTGCGGGACTAACAATAAGTTCACACGTAGTCGTCTCATCTATTTTCAATCTAGGAATTCATGATCATCAGGCCTTGTTATCCTGCCCTAACACAACTTTTTGCTGAGTCTGCGACGCACGCAATACAAAGAATCGAACAATGGCTTTACGTGTGTCGACCTCTAGGTATAGAATGACTTGCGTATGGGGAAGTTTTTTGCTAGATTAGATTGGGAAATAACATCTGACGTTAGCCTATAAACTCGAAGAAGGTAGGGCAGAGGTAAGGGGTGTTTTGACCATAATGTAATGTTTCAAAGTGTGGCCAGTGTGGCCCCCACCTAAATGTTGGTGAACTACGTGCTTTCAGGCTGCCGACCTCTCTGCAAGCTCCAACTCAGAGTCCGCTGATTCGGCTCAACGAGCCTCTTCTCCCCTCCCCTCCGCAGACTTCGACGACTCGGATGATGACGTCTTCCTGCCGGAGAATCATCCTGTCGTCCCATCCACAGTTTCATTCGGACCTCCTCCAGGCTTCGATGAGATGTCCCATGAGCCTCCCCGCTACTTCCTGCCTCTCGCTCTTCTATCAGACTCGCAGCCTCCCTCTCCCCCTTCTCCTCCCCTCTTCTGCTGCGACGGTCCGACCTCGTGGCTGCCGCCATTCTGCATAGGCCATCTCAACCTGCTCTATGCTCATCTTGAAGCTCTCATCAGGCGAGCTGAGCGACAGGAAATCTTCATTCACCTCGGAGACATCACCTATGGTCGCCTCTTGCACGACCAATATCTGGGAGTCCTCGAGTCGGACAACTTCTTCAGTGGCCTATTTGACCTAGCCCATGTCTACTCGCTGTTCCTCCGTGCTCGTATCGCTTCTGGAAGTACAGAAGAAGAGGGCGAGCACCTCATGGATAGATGGGCGGGAGTCAGGCAGCTGTGGATTCGGCTGGTCCAGCGAACGATGAGAGCCGCGCGCAGGGAGTACGTGAGGGTGCTGCAGGCTGCATACGACCTCTGGCTGCAGCAGCTGCAGCAGCATTGGGCAAGGGCGGTTGACCGCTGGATGTGGGAACAGAGCCGACTGCAGCAGCACGTTCGAGGATACAAGGAACACTCGCACAACCAGCTCCACTGTAGACAGCAACAAGTGAGAAGGGAGGGAGCAGCGGCTCCACATCAGCAGGATCAGGAGCAGGCAGTCGCTAATAGAGCGCAGCAAGTAAGGGAGGAACGAGCAGTAGCTGAGCAGGAGGTCGACAATCAGGTGGTGGAGATCGATGCGAACTCCATGGGATACGATCGCATAGAGATTCAGCCCCTGTGGAACATGAATGCGATCTACGCTGACCTTGGATGGATTTACCCAGGTGAAACGGGGAATCACTGCCATACAAGTTTTCTTATCTTGAATTTGTGCATTGAGGGTAAACTTTACGTAGTTAATACAGTACTTTACGTAGTACAGTAGTGGGCGGGACTCGTACTCAAACGTATTTCTGTAGTACCTAGCAACAGTATCAATTGGAGAGTTGAAATGATAATCGTGAATTTGTCAGGCAATCGTCGTCACTCTTCTTCGTCGAGTTCCGGAGTCTCCTCTGCTTCCGCAGGGGCAGATGTCTAAGGTGAGGTTGCAAAAGGCATCAGAGACAGCAGCAAATAAGAAGGGAGCAAGGTGATACTATTTTGTCCGGGAAACAATGATTTACAATATTATGTCCATTTCCAGTTCGTCGCGATCGCTTCGAGTGAATATGACTCGTCTCCCACTCATTCAACTTCTCAATCATCGATTCCCAGTTGTTTGCATTATCTCTATTGACTTCATTCACCGTTACCGTTTTCTGACGCCCAAGTATTCTCATGAACACTCCCCTCTTTCCTCCCAATCAATTTATATATGTTTGTCTCCTTCTTTCAAATGCTATCCGCATACGAATTACACTAATTACAACCCGGTTCTCTAACAATGTTTATGTTTTTAAGCAATTTTTAAATAAGTAAAATTCCCATAATCTTTCCTTCTAAATTTTCAATGAAACGCTACTGTGAATTATGCCGTTTCTGCATAATTATCATGAACAATTCCTTCATTCTGCCCTGTCAAGTCTTATTTGTGTCCTTCTACCCAATGATCTTCAACAACACAAATCCCCAATACAAGAATTACTGTATCTATGTCCGTTTCTTCTACCATTCTCTGGTTATTCTATTTACTCCCCCGTAATCTTCGGCTGCTACTTTCAATTCCGAATCTCGATATTCATGAGATTTCAACAGTATACTGCGAACAATTCTCTATTGTTGACAATGTTCCATGTTGTGGCGATAAATGATGCAGTGTTATTTGTTTCTGATAATGGGAAACAATTTTTCAAATCTTCCTCAAAGCAAGTCGTGTTTTGTCTCGGACGTATACGAAATTCATTACTATGTTTCACATATCTACTCTAACTTCTGAATATTTGGAATGTGAGACGATTTATAGAGAAGAGTATTGTATTGAGTGTCGTATCCTTCCTTTATTATCATCCAATGTGCTAATAGCCAATTTCCGTCACATAGAGTCACTCTCTTCCTATGCTAATCTTCCCTCAGATCTCTTTCATGTTTTCCGAACATCTCTTCCAGAGATGGACCTCGCAATTGTTATCTTCAATTCCCGTTGAAGTTATGCCGATGAACATCTAGCACAACTCATTCAGTGTTTGCGATTCTATCCCCAGAATTGGTAACCATTTACCCTCATTTATCATCAAGGGAACGAGTCGACCGTGTTCTATCACTACCACTTTCAATAAACTCAATCAACCCAAATTATATTTATTATTGATCCTTCAGTTATTTTTTATCTGCCAAATTTATTTCCCCTCCCGCTAATCAATATTACCCGTTTCCTCCCCTTGTCGAACACTTGATGTCCTCCTTAGTGTTCCTGACCCCACCCCTTTTGCGAATCTTCTAGAGACCTCACTCAGAATACTCAGAACGTTAATCTTACCTAACCAGACAAGGTGATGCGCTACGAGTGAATGCGCTATATTGAATTGCTTGAATTGCATCGAAACGTTTGGCGCAACTTTGCTTGTTTGGGACTGCTGAATTAATCGCTCTTGAGCCCTCTGTAGGAATCTCTCCGTCTATATATTTCAACGCGCACTCAACGCGCTATGAGGATCTCCATTACGCAAGTCAGACTATTCCTAGGTGTTGACACCCAAAAAGACATTGTTCGATTCGTTGAATTGCGTACGTTGCAGACTTAGAAATAAGCTGCAGAATAACAAGGCCAGATGATCATGATTGCGCGCTATGAGCAGCATCATCTCCGAACCTTTTTTCCGAACGTCAACTCACACGGAATTGTTGCAGTGTCAAACGTGGAAATGGATCCACATATTGAGACTCTCTTCCTCCTTTGTGCGAGGGTCATCTTGTTCGTCCTTGTTGGCCATTTCCTGGTACGATTTTCTCCTGATAGCAGAGTATCTAAACATATTGTGTGTTTCTGCCAAGAGACTCCATTATTCAGGGCGGCGAGCATGAAATTAATCAAAACGATGAAGAGCCGTTAGAGGAAGTCATTCAGGTATTACTTTAAATACAGAATTTGAATAAAACGTCTTTTAAAATCGCTTGCTTTTTCTGTAGTGTCTCAGCTTTCGAACAACAAAATATGCCGTTACAATCACTTATCGAAATCTTGCAGAGAATCTCCGCGAACATTGATGATCTTGACCGTCGAAGTGAGGAGTTCCTGGCCGATATCGACAGATCTATTCGTCGAGCAGATGATCAACTTCGTGTCTGTGCCACCCAGCTGAATGAGTAGGTTCATTATAACCTTTAATCACCACTTGATTAGGTCGCTATGCTTTCCATTTCCATGAGCGAATAGAAAAAAATTAATAATTATATTCAGGTAACATAAAATCGCTGGCTTCGAGAAAACTGTCCGATGCTGCTTTGGATCATCGCATAAATCCCTACTAGTGTAGTTTCAATAACACATATACTTGTTTTTCATCCGAATCGGTTTGATCGGAGCAGAATCTTGTAGAAACAGTGAATTCGTCAATTCCTTGTAATTTTTTGATAAATCCATCCTAGAACAGCGTACACAATGCTGAAGTTCACTCATCTTGCATACTGGTATGACATGGTATGACGCTACTCAAAATAGACTTACGTAAAATGCATTTTACGAAAAATGATGAAATCTTTGTGCATGGTGGAATCATTGTTGCTATCATGTTGCTATGCGTTTTTATTGGTTGCTAATTCGGCAGTATCCCTCCCTTAGTCTGCTTATTCTGATATCGATGACGAAATTCTTTTTCTGCTACTCCTTGCAGGATTCGATCATTCGGGTGAAGTTTCTAATGATATCGCGACATCTTCTCGTTCAATTGCGTTTAGTTAATGCAGGGAAGGAAAGAGCCGCCCTTCCCCCTGATCCCTATCGAGCTCGTTGTGTGAGCGTCAGGGTCACTTCGCAAGCAACCAATCGCTTGTATCTAAGTTTATACGATAAGTAAACCCCTTAGTTGCGAAAATAGATTCAGGTATCTGAGAACTTGGACAGCAAGCCAGAATTTGATAGATCTCCCTTTTCATTCAAAAATCTTGCAGACTTGGACGTTCGTTAATTGCACTGATGACGGAGCAAAGCTGCACAAAGATGATCATGTAAGAGAAAAGCTACGACGCAGATTATTGCTATTATGTGCAACACTATAGATTATCTATACAAGTTTACACGGGAGCGATAGGAGAGAGAAGGTGTGCAACGGAATGATTTCAGTCCTACGGTTGTGTTCGCAATCATACGTTCTGGTATGGCGCTACCCACCGATCCATGCTTCTTCGCTACGGAGAGATCGTTTTTTCGTGGTAATTATTTGATTACATTTTCCAATAATATTTTTTTCCCATTTTCAGGTTCAGCCTGGCAAGGATGGAGAGGACATGATCGAGTGTCTCAATCGACCAAAGGAAGGAGAGAAATATCGCCCGAGGATCATCGTGGGATCCAATGTTAGTTTAATTTCAATAAGGTAAAAGGTAAAGGTGTTGCCACGTCAAGCGATTTTACAGTCGTAAGACAAGGTGTGGGACTGCAATACCATGAAGTCCAAATATTTCTAGGGTAGATTACCGATCAATGTAAATTTCGGGGGCACCGATTCACCTTTCACCTGTACAGCCCCTGCTCGCTCTTGCTTACTCGACATTGAGTATCTAGTTCTTATTGGGTGTTGTCCTCTATTCGTACCTTCTTCAGTATCGAAATAATTCAACATTCTTCCCTTTTCAGCGTCAATGTCACTACAGGAATGGATCTGTGGAAAGCCGTATCATTGTGCCTAATGGCGGAAGGTAACTATCACTATTTATAACGATTCAAAATGCTTGATTTCAGTGTGATCTTGGAAGGAACCTTCAATGTCACCTGTAAGGGTGATGTGGATTTATCCATCCCGAGCATGGTATGTTGGGACACTACCATATCATTCTCCCGTTGCTCTCTCCAGAAAAGGGTGAACAATGGGATTAAGTTTTCAATTTTCTCACAACACCGCGATCGAACTGCAAATCGGTATCAAAATATAACATGTCTCTGAAACATATACCGAGTTCAACCAATTAGCCACATTGAAAAAGGATGAAGTTTCAGAATGTTTCATATGAAGAAAAGCATGCTTGCAGTTCGACCGCAATGCTTTTCTGTGGATGTAGAATATGTAAAGATATGCAAATATGTTTTTCAGTTCGAAATCATCAATTGTATTTCTCCCCGAGGAGCGCCTATCGCACCGTACGAATTTTTCGAAGAATCAAACAAAGTATGTTTATGTGCATTTATTTACCAGTAACTGTAGAAAAATTCCGCAATTGAGATTCTCGAGTAATAGTATTCGAGTAATATTTTCAACCGTTCAGCGATACTTGTGCGCCTTGGTTTTTGGTTTACTCGAATGGAAGAAAGTGAATGGACAATGGGAGCAAAGTCGTGTCCTCAACGGAACCCTGTGGACGAAAGAGATGGAAAGAGAGCAGAGTGAAAGAGCCCATCGAGGTTAGGATGACTACGAAAGGGAAAACTGTTTAAACTGCTAGCTAATGGAGACTTCGATGTAGTCCACTTTTAGTAATTCTACTGTCAATTGATTCATTCTTATTCACCAAATTTCCAATCGATTTATTCTTCATCACTCTCAGTATTTCCCATAAATAAGTAGTACTTGAACGATAATATACTAATGCATAAAACATACTCTCATATAACTTGATAAATTTGTAAGATTTTGATCAATTGATAAGCACATATTACGTATTTCAGACCTCACCGGAAAAAAACTGTTTAAAGCAGAAGTGATATTTTGTCGAGAATAGGCTATTATCTGGAAATTTAAAACATCGCCGGGTTTCAAGGACATTTTTGAGTGTCGTACTCACTTTCATGTAACTCTCAGTGTTTACTATCGAGATCAATCTATGGATTGACAAGTGATTGCTTACGATCCGACAGTTCTCTTGCTTTCGAAATAAATGGCATCTGATCCGATGTTATTGAAAAAGATATGGGATATTAAACCAAAAAATGCCATTATTTTGATCTGATAGTTCAGTCAAATATGAATCTCAATATGAAAACTTTATCGAACACACAATAAAATTATTAAGGGGGCGTCATGCAGAAATGTCATGATATTCTCGAACAGGTTGGGAAAAATAGATGCATTTTGTCGTTTTGTTATCAATTCTCAAATTTCTAATTGCTGCTATATAACATACATATGTACAGATGTAGAAACGCATGATATAAGAGAGAAGACGGGCATGTCTTCTCATATTTACAGTCGTAGCAATAGGAAATCAAAGTGTAGCAAGTGGATAATTTGTGGTGTCCAAACCACAAAACCACCTAGAACCTCAAACGCCTAAGACGACAAAATTGTGCTATGAAAAAGTTATCCGTAGAAAGAGAGATCGGGATTGGAGCAAGTAATAGTGTCGTATACAGTGATGTTCTGATATTCTCCGCAGCAGTTTGTGGATGAGGAATCACTCTGAAACGGACAATTGTTGATCTTTGATCTTTCAAACTGATCTTTGAACTTACCGAGTCAGTCAGGTTCAGGAAGGGAGCCACATAGCAGGGGTACTCGAACTTGGTCGATGTAATTTCAACAATGGCAGAGAAAGTAGCAGCACCTCCTCCAATAATTCCGAATACTGAAATTGTGTTTGCTATTTGACTGACTGAAACGTCTGAGCCGAACTAAGTACTAGAAATAAAGAAATGAATTTTTCCCCTTAAAAGTATACAAATTCGATGCCCAGAGATCTTCACTTACCGACACAGATTGCAGAAGCGACCAGAATCCACGTCTTGTTGTACTTGAGCACGCTGAAATGATCATGGTTAAAGATAAATTGGAAGGTCCGGTTAATCAGGCACTTGCTTCCTACGGGAGATCACTGTATGTGAGATCAGGGAGATGGGAGATCACTGGCCATTGAATATGATCAACGCTAATTGCAACGAACTATCCAATAGGCAGTACAGTCTAGTTCTATCACTCGCAACAACGATGAGCGCCGACCGCCCAGCACCAAACAAGAATCCCAAAATGAGTGACTCACTCGGAGAAAGAGGCGACTCCCTGGTCGTGTCCGTGCTCGAGCATCTTCTTCTTTCTAGCGTTAATGAAGCAGAAGAAGATGCAAGGGAAGACGATGGATGAGAGAGTGAGAGTCGATCCACCGACCTAGAATGAAATTGTGCTAATGGACACTTTGGAATCCGATTGTTTCACATCTTAGTCCACCCCGCATATTATACAAAAACTCGCAACGAAAGTGCTGTATTTACTCTGTTGGGTTAGTTTACTATTTCTTTTTTTTCTTGAAATTTCTTTTCTAAGCATTTTCATTTCTATTTTTCCGAGGAAGGATCTAATCTTTGCAAGCCAAGCTCGTCTTTGCACCGAAATTGTCATCCATCCTTATTTCATACATCACTTCTTGGGTGCATCATTAGAGCTGGCCCGTATCAGAGCGGATTACCGAGAACAATGTGTTTACGTCTTTCAATTGTCATCAAATCATCTTTTGTGTCTCCGAATTCGTTAGTGTCTATCGCGGGACAGACAACGCTAGAGGGCGGGCGATATTCGGAGTGTAAAATCACTATCCGTGCCGAATTGGTGATGATCAATCCCATTATGCGCTCATCCAATCGAAAAGAAGCGATAAGGGAAGCTGCTACACATTTACGATTGATTGGCTCCACATTCGGAAGGATGGGCGCGTCTTAGCCGTCTCTCCCTTTCCCATGCACTCTCGCTGCTCTGACCGTCGAGATAGCATGAGAAATGAAGAGACTCCCATAGATATCGAGCGCGCATGGGCCAAAGATCAACTCGCACTTATCACTGGGTTGGAACATACGACGTGGTGCGGACTACAAAGTATGAGGGAAGCGCGCACGCTTGTACCTTATTGGTATCTAAATGAAACAAATGATCACAAATGGGCTTAAAAGTGATCAACCAATTTGTTTCCCATGATCTTATGATCATACTATCATCCCTCAGTAGAAAAGGTTCCAATCACATGTAAAAAAAGGTTGAAATTAGATAATGTTCAGTATTGGGCAGGTTTCGGAACCACTACAACCGCTCCTCATTAGATCAAAGGGGGCGAATGACTCACCAGATCGAGGAGAGGGCCGAAAGAGGGCACGGATTCAGCAACGAATACAACAACGACCATGATACCAGTACGGACGAGCACTCTCTGCCAGCAGAATGCTGAAAACGTGTGAATTACTCTTTATTCTTAAATTATTTATTCTTTGAGACAGAAATCTCATTCCACTACGAAATATACTCCAGAGCAAGGCTGAACTACTCTTTATTTCACATTCTGATTATTTGATTAACTCCTTGTACAGTTGCTACGACCAGAGTGCTAAGCATGTGCCTATCACCAGAGTGCTACGCATGTGTTATCTTTGGAGTATCATTCGATTTCGTTATAGACATTTGATTGCTCGCATTCCAACCATTTCTGGACACCTCTGAGAAAATTTGAAACGTTTACAATGCGAGCCACCAATGCAATTCGATTGACGGGTTCGATTCGGACCTCCATCAACGTACACCAGATCATCCCTATCATCCCCTCTGATCGGGTCTCTCACTATGATGGAAGCATGCACGTCCCCTCTTCATCTGACATTCTCGCCACTTTCTAACACGATTTGGGCTCTCTTTCTTATCTCTGGACTATGGGTGAATGGTCTCTTATCGAGGGAGACGGGCTATTGTCCCCTCTTCTCATCGCATCAACGCAAGACTCACGGGATATTATAAGCGGCTTAGCGCCACGGACAATTCTTCGCGCTGATCCAATAGGAAAAATGGTTTCGCAGAATGGCCAGAATGTGGAATGTGTGATTGGATTGTGTCCGCAGAGCACTAACCCATGGGACAGTGCTAATCTCGATAATTTTCTACAGGGTTATGGCTCAACTAGTCTTACCATACAAAATTCAACAGGAGTACGTTCAACAACGATCCAATTTCATGACTTCATGATCAAGAGCTATCAGAATTTTTTACTCACACTGAGGCACGCGGAACAGCTCCTCCATTTCCTGATTGAGAGGGTTGAAAACGATGGTGAGAGTGAGGATGAGATGGACGGTAATGAGGATGTTGATGGCCTGCAATTAAATTCGGGATAATGGGTTACGCTTTCTGGTCTGTACGTTCTGAAAGGCTCACGAGGTCCCAGAATAAAAACCTGAGGGTTTAACTGCTACGGTTACCTGCTGGATGGCGATAGTCTGAATGGAGTTGATGACTGAGTCTCGGAGCGAATCTCCGTAGGCAAGATATCCGGCGATACCCGTGGGAAGATACATGGCAGCCATGACTGGAACGCATATCTTCATTTATATCATTTCGTTTTAGTATCATTATTTATATTTTTGAGTTATTACACGTTCTAATTTTTCGTTCTAATTATTAGTCACCATGTTTTCAAGCTGTATCATAGTCTGAGAATTTATGATGAATGCATATTTCTACCGATGACCCCCGTTGACCGAAAACGTACTTGATCTTCACCTCTGTCCTAGAGTCACACTTTCCTACATCGTTCACCCTTCTCGCTTATGCAAAGCCAATCACTTCCCGGGTTCGACCTCGCCCTTTCGGGATGATTTCGCATGCGGTTTTTGCAATATGGTTTGTCATGCTCGCACTATTTTCTAGCAGGGATTAGAGAAATGATCGTTAGGTCACGATTTTTTTGCAAGAGAATCTATGATGTTTAATTCAAAAAAAACCAACGAGCAAGAACTGAAATAAACTGAAATTCACTTACTAGAGAAGGCAAGGAAGGTGGACTTGGTGAAGTCGGCAGGGGTTCTCATGTCGTGTTGAATAGTGGGGAACGCGGTATGACCGCCATAGGAGAAGAGGAATGTTCCGAGTGCCAGGAAGATGTTTGTCACTTTGAACTCGGGAAGCTTACTGAAATGCTCATTTTCGGTCTCTCAATTTATTTATGTATAGAATGCGAAATTGGAAGTACACTGTTACGCTGTTCCTCAAAAAAGTCATTGGTAAAATCAAATCACGCCTGACAAAGTACGTCTCTAATATAACTTCAATACTCAGCATGGTCTTAATCATGGATCGTTCTACTTATCGTGAGAATATTTTCCATTCCACTCATAGCTGACCTTTGGATACCGTTTTAGGAAAAGGCCTGGAGGAGGCTAGTGATCTACCTGCTCT
Organism: Pristionchus arcanus; assembly: GCA_900490705.1. NCBI lineage: Eukaryota > Metazoa > Nematoda > Chromadorea > Rhabditida > Neodiplogasteridae > Pristionchus > Pristionchus arcanus. The sequence continues at coordinate 603,994 of LS488063.1, forward strand.
CCTCACCCTACCTCTTCCCTTCCTTTCTCCCAGAAGTTCAATAGCTCGCTAACTAGCACATTGATTTTGCTGAGCATTTCAAATGCACGATACCTGTACGGATGGCACTCGCCGTAGTCAATAATTGCGCCGGTGACGATGAGTACGACGGCGACCGATGTGGTGACCATGGCAATGACGACCGCCCACCTGCAAGAGGAGTGATGAGAATGACTATCGAGTATTGGAATTCGCAGTTGCATTACGTGAAACAAATTCCAACAATATAAAATTGCTACAAACGGTATAAAATGCGAAACATATCCGATTTCAACTCCGTATACTTACCAGAAATCAGCAGGCGACTTGAGGAAGGTGAGAGGGAGCAGGCAAACGGCGAGGATAATGACAACGATGCAGAAGGAGAAATCGACACCGGCGAATGCCTGAAAGAATTGTGTAATTAGTATTCTAGTTAGTTAATTAGTATATGTGTTTAATTAGTAATTAATTGGTATAATATTAGGGAGGCCAAACTCCATATTCATAACTATTGTCTGTTTCTCAGAAGATCCTCACCACTTTGATCACGGTCAACTCTCCCCGCACTATGATCACATTTCGGGCACACTCTGACATCACCCCATTGATATAATCCCCATTCTATTCGAGGATTCCTTGTTTTTGATGGGACGACTTTCCTCTTATCCTCTTCCATCTTCCTTACATGCTTGTTATCTCGTCAATCCGATTCGAGCAATTCCGTCAGATTTAATGGCTTGTTAGACATCTATCCTCTTATTACTGACCATCACCAATTCCTATATGCGTCACTCAACGATTAAGACAATGCTGTTAGACATCACTTATCCTCTTAGTGTCCAGTGCCCAAGTCATCATTCACTCAGAGATCGAAGACAAAGACATCGATGTAATCCATTTATCCTCTTAGTGACCATCCTCAGTCATCATCCCATACGCCACTCAAAGATCTAAGACAAAGACGTTGTTATCCACTTATCCGCTTAACGTGATCATGTCTTTCTTGCTTGTCGCTCTTATCTCTAATATCATTCTCGTCGATGTGTTGGCTCTTTTTTTCGTCGAGCCGATAAACCTCTCTCTTCATGATAAGCACACGTGACCCTCCTCGCTTTCGCTTCTCTCTAATCCTATCGATCTTGCATGATATGAGCCCATCACTGATAGGAAGCATTTCGCGGATTAGAATTGCTTCTTGGATCCAGCGAGCAAAGGTCGCATTCCACCGGAGGAAAGGAGAAGTGAATACCGTAACCCCTTGAACATCTAGACTATTTAGGCTCAGGCTATTTAGTACCAGAACCATACCACACGACTAATGAGAACAACTAGTGTGAACACAGTCGAAACCCGTAGTCACTTCTACAATATCCTGCATCGATCTTTTTGTTAGAGATACCGTAATCCAATCTACCACACCCAATATTGATCGATCGGTACCGTACCTTGACTGCGTCCTGAATATTCTTGGCGGCCAGCAAAATGTACACGACAGCAATCATGAACTGCGTGATGTTGCAGATGATTGAGACGAATATCCTGAAAGTACCGTACTCTTTACATCATTCATAAGAATACAAGCTCTGAGTGATTACTCTAGTCATTGCCGAGTATGCTGAAGATACAAACGCTAACTAACTATTATCTGCAGATTGATCGCACATGCTGAATACCAAGCAGACTATTTAATTATTCAAGCTCACCTCATGCCCCTTCCCGCGGCTCTGAATCCGATCTCAGCGTACGGTTTTCTCGTATGATGTCGATACTCGGGCCAGCACTCCGTCAGTGTCGTCCAACTCCTTCCCAGTACGTATGATGTGAATGTAACGATGAACGTCATAACGATCATCAACCCAACGCCGAGGTAGAAATCTGTAATGTAAATTGCGGTACTATTGATCTACTGTGTGGTAGACTAAAGACGTATCAACAACCAATCAATTCTCTAGGCCATAGTAGAGAATGAATAGTCAGAAGGAACAGAAGGTTGTGGGTTACTGTGACTATCAGTCCTATTCGATTGCCAACTGACCGGACTGGATGAGTGCCGTGGGCAGGGCGACGATTCCTCCTCCGGCCAGATCTCCCACGACGAAGAGACCAGTGACGAACCATCCGAGACCCTGAGAAGGATTCCGTACTCTCAGCTACCGTTACAGAGTCTATTGTACCCTACCGTACTATATATTTATACTGCATTGAACTATTGCATGATTTTGTATTCCGAAATATGCTATCGTATTGTGATCAGAGATTTAACTGAGTGAAGAGCTTTCTGATCAATGAAGAATCAGTACCTTGGCGTTATGGAAGTGCTCTCCGTGGGGTATCACCTTCGCGATACTGCCAGCATCCGCTGAGGGGAGGCTGGATATGGAGAGCTTGCTCGTCGACATCTAAAGTATTCTTTGTATTATTTTTATCCATGGGTTAGAAGCGACGAAACAATTACATGCATGTAGAATGAGAATTGAGTGGCGCTCGTCTTATTCTACAAGCTTTCACTGATAAGAGTTAATCAGAAAAGACGTGTGGTTGAGGTCATCGAATGGATACAGTTATCTATACTCTAGGACGTTTGTTTATTTGTTCAAGAGTTCTTAGGGAGCTTAATGAAGAGCTTGATTGTTCAGGCGCCGTGAGTTCCGAGAGGAGACGCGGTTCAGAAGTGCCACCAAACTGTTTGCCCAATGAATTCGCGCTCTCGAGATGAGCGATCAAACAAAAGCAAAAGAAAGAACGCTGAAGAGACTAAAGAAGAGCTCTCGGCAACTCTCCCGCATAACGACAGAGGTCGAATGAATGGAATTGGATGAGAAGAGAGCCTGATGCGAATCTCCGCCCTCTCAATGACAGAATCGCCTCCTGATAAGGGTTTTCGAGCGGGCGGGAGGAGGGAATCGGATTGCGAGAGAGGGCGGAGGAGGAGGATGAATGGGCCATTTGATGGGATGGACGACTACTGAGCCATCAAAAGGGGCGGAGTCATGCAAATCGGGGTTGAGAAGGGGAAAGAGATGAGTGTGCGAAGGGAGATGGAGGATGAAGCGATGATCGAGAGGCGATTATTCGTGCTTCGAATGGGGTTTCGAGTGGGGTTTAGCGACCTTTGAAGTCAGTTTGGACATGGAAATGCATACTAGAGAGTGTGTTTGGAGCAAATGAATGCAATCTCTCGGAATCGCCCATGGGTGCAAAATTGCAGGTTTTGAAGCGAATGAGGTTGTTGCTCATGGTATTTATTGGAGTGGGCTCAAAGGACGAGCAATATGAGGAAGAGTTATTGCACTACCGAAGAGGTGACGTGTTCTGTTCCGGGAAAAGGTGGGGGAGTTTCGATGATTCTGCTTTGATTCTGATCATTATTGGTGCCGGTTTGTGACGGGACAGAATTAGCCCGGTCACATTTTCGAAAATGCGAGCCGATCCATCAGTTCGCCCCCTATCTCAATCGCTCCCGTTGAACATAATTCCCGATACGTCAACAGAACAGTCCTCTCGGTTCCGAGAGGCTGGCTCTGTCTCTTGATTCCCCATGGTTTCTTGCCGGTCAGTTATGACAATAGAGTAGGCGAAATCAGTAGAGCCACTGGTGTTGATGATGGTTTCGATCTCTCCAATTCACCTGCTCTCTCGCTGGTTAGAGAAAGCGAGAGATAAGGGGAAATGGAGAGAGCGCGTTCAGCCTCGTGCTGTTCGTGCATAAATTATGGCGCAGAATGCGATGATTGTTGTCGATTAGCCCTGTGATCACTGCTTCCATTTCCTTTACTGTCAGGAATCTCTCGATTTCACGCACTATCTCTTCTTCTGTGACCATCAAGATAGTATCAGGGCAGCAAAGAGTGATAACACAATTCTCCATAGGAATCGAGCAAAACCGAAAATGTCGATGAGTTGGGGGAATACTCTCGGGAAATAGCCTGTCTGTATAGTCAAAAAATGAAAATAATATCTTGAAAGACCAATGATCATTGGTGCATGTAGTCCAGAGTGGCGCCTCGGCACTGATAACAGCCAACAACGTGCTAGAAACTAATGGAGTGACAAGAGGTGCTTGACACGATTTTAGCCCATTGTGCTTTGCAAGCTTCTGACCATCTCAGGGATCGTGCAGCAACATTCGTAATATTCCGAGCATACGTGACTCGAGTGTATTAGAGTGGGTACCAAGAATAGATACCCTCATTATGTGATGCTCACATGATCACATACTAACAATAAAACAAAGAAGACTCCATCACTGATCTCACCCGCGACCAATCTCTTTCCACTCCCGCGGGTGCAACAATAACATTCTGGACGACGTAGAGGTTGATCCGTCTGTTTTCCTCGGTACATGTTGATTTCGTCCCTTTTTCGTGCCGAAGCATCGAGTACTCAGCATGTACTCACTCCTTGCACGTACAGAAAACATGATTCTATCAGATTTATCAGAATAACTTACTGGGAATAGATCATAATGATTTGAACGAGAGAACATCCACGCGCCATCTTTTGAAACGGTTCGATAGGGGCTGTTCAGTATGCGAAATTTTAACCCTGCGTTACCGCAAAGGGCTCGTTTTTTATCACAAGATCTCGTTTTGAAGGGAAATGTCTGGTCAAGTGTCAATCCAAACAATCGGCATCGGAATAACAGTACTAGAAAGAGCTCTGGACATCACGTCGACAGGGGAATTCCTTTGATCTGTCGAACTATTTTAGGGCCGTCTGACGTCATGAAATTTCGTCGCCGGCGAAAAGCGTGCAGACTCTCGTGGAAGATAAGATCAGCATACGTGCTCAGATCAGAGACCATTTCGTTGATGTCGCGAATTTATCTGAATGTAGAATGCTTTCAGAAATTCTCGAAATTCTTGTCATTTTTGTTGTTTCTTTGTTGGTTTTCACAATAGTAGCGGAAGTGAGGTAATTTGTCCAATCATCGATGAAATCACCGATAATTATTGCTTGTCGAGCACTATTTTGTAGGAAATCACAACGAGAGAACAAACGAGTTTGATCCAGAAGCTTCTTCGGAAGTGGTACCCGATTGATAATCGACTATAATCAGCGATATCAGTTCACTTTCGTTTTCCTGACAATGTTTTACGCCGATAACAATATCATAGTCACAATCAAACACAACATCGTAATCTTTGTTTGATTCCTTATTGAGTGATAATCTCTAATCAAGGCTCGCTTTCAGCGATTACTATTGCGAACTCATAAACTCTGTGCTATAAATCTGAATTGATTGATCAATCCTTTTCGAACTGGTAAATGCTATTCACTTGCTTTTTCGTTCATGTTTGCCGTGTAATCGCCATTCTCACTGCATTACCTGCATTTCAAGTGATTGCTAAACCCTTCTTCCCCTCATCTTGACCACGTGCTTTCTTCTCACTTTCCATTGGTAATCGCCACTCCCTGCAGATACTACAAACCTCTCTCTGACCAAAGACTCTCCATATACCATACTCTTTCGATTGATCTGACGTGGAGACAGCCGGGAAATAGCCGAGACGGTTTAGCACGCGCAACGAGTGTGCACTAATCGCCCCTTCCCTGGGGCATTTCACGCATGTGTACTCAATCCGTTTTTTCCTCCTTTCACTGTTGCTGCCCAGCGGTTTGGTGAAACGAAAGAGAAAGAGATAGATCATCCGCACCCGAATTGCTGGTTTGCATCGGAGTTTGGGGGAAAGTTTCTGACATTGAGGGAAAGTGAAAAACTGTACTCAAACTTTGAAAATATTTGGACGTTCAGACATTTGAATGTTTTTTCACCATTTCGAGAACCTATACTACAGTGGTCATAATTCCGCTCGTCCTCAGTCACAAAACTAACTACACCGTAGTTCTGCCCTCATCACTCTGTTTTGATGGAACGATCAGAAGTGTAAAGGGATCTTCATCTTCATCCGATCCGTTCGTTCAAAGTTGTGTTCGAAAATAAGCCGAATTGTAAAAATTGCCCTCGATCACGAACAAATTACTCATAAAGTCACGTCGTTTTGGTACGCGGAACTTGAAGGACAGTGGCACTAGGGAGGATGGGAGCAACCGGATGATACTGGATGAAAACTATATTTTATGGGTGGTAGAATATTGTAGGTAAAATCCCAATCCCACAAGCAAGAGAGAACGAAAATTTTATATATTTAGATTTATATTATCCAGTATGTTGGTCGAACTGGTCACATGGCAGCTGATGGTTGATGATCACCATTGGAACAAGCCAAGCCATTTGTCCGACTTAAAATCACATTTTGATCACAATGGACGAAAATAGCGCTGTTTCGTGCGAAACTGAGCCATAATTCCCCATTGGATGGTTATCGGGAAAGCCGATGTGATCATTAGGGAGCTGATCATGAACATTATTGGGATCGATGGGATCACACTTTTGATCATCAATGATCATCCCCGCATGCTCCTGTTCATCTCGTGGGATCATCGTCATGGAATGAAGAACAGCGTGACAGTTTCAACTTCATCAGGAATCAGGGATCGAATGGGTTTATAATGGTCTGGAACGAAATTGTTCACATTTTGAGAAATTTTGATTGTTCTCGATATTCAAATGAAGTGGTGTAAATGTTGCGGTATGTATGGATTCCCCGTAAGCTTTTACTTGAGCCTTTTCTGCCGAACAACAGTGGCAGAAATGGTAGAATCGATGGGGAAGGACGAATGCGACTATGAAATATGCATCAATCTTTCAGCATCAGCACAAACTTTCGAGCATCGTCATAGGGTGGTGGCGGGTCATTTCCACTTCCATTTCGTTTCGATAGGGGGAAGGAAGAGTAATCACATTATTCCTCAGGTGCTCTCTGGATGGTCTCTCAACTCGTGGAGAAAACCCCGCTCCCGTCGCAGTTCCTCCCTGTCCATTCGACTCTCACCTTTCCACATCAACTATGGAAGTGTTTCTGTTCAATATCGTATTACACTTTTTAGGATAAATTATTACTTTGTTATATTTGTTATATTTTAGACCGAAACCGTAGTAAATCTTAGTTGTTCGATATCGTAGTAAATCTTCGAGTTTCAATCAATATTTGGATTTCGTTATCGTGCAATAAAGTTCCCCTCTAGAAGAGCTTGGCCTTCTGTATATTTGCCGGTTCAGAAGTCTTATAACCTAATTTCGTAATAGATAAGCATTGTGCGCAGTGAGCATGGTGAGAGTAAAATCTTCCGTGAAATTCGGATACTGACTAGTGAACAGGTCTGATTCACTTGAGAGACTGGCTAGGTAAGATTCCAGTCTCAGGTCTCGACCAAAACTTTTTTTGGGGATACCCCTATGCCCTATGGGTCCTCTTTACCCAAGGGGCCATTATATGGTCATATCTAAAAAAAAAACTCTTAATCAGCCGGTTTCTTAAACATCCTTTTCAAATGTGCATTTTCACTCGGCGAAACAGAGATGGTTCGATAGTTCGGGATCACTTCTCGGCCCATTCAAAAGATCAACTAACCCTCCCTGTTATCACTACTCAAGGGTTTTCCTCTCAAAAGAGGGTGGGGTTCGAACGCGCGCTGTGTGTTTTCAGCGAAATTAGAGAAGGAAGAAGAAGAAGGAGGAAGGGATCAGCAGCCTACTCATTTGTGCTGTTCACCCCCAATCTTCCCTTCCCCTTCTCTTTCCTATTCCCATTACAGGCAGCCTGTCGCCATGAACGAAAAGATGAAAGAGGAGCCGACGTTCTGCTGCTGTCCGTTGAGTGTAGGTCATGGAGAGCTTAAGAAACCTGCTCTGTAAGACTCGACCACCCCCTGGACACGGCCCCCCGGAATGAGATTCAGAAGCCCATATTCTTGTGTTAGGAGGGTATCAGCCTCGCATTACTCAAAACACCACTTATATTTGGATGTTGCGCCTGAGCCATGAGAAAAATGAAAATATCATTGAAATGGTCGAAAAATCAAATTTTTTTACCATGAAGAGCGAGACTCAATTTTCAATTTTCTTTACTTTTAGCATACCCCGGGTGTGTAAAAAACCATTTTTGGTCGAATATTGCATGATGGCTAAATCGTCTTTTTGACTTACTCTTTCACTTTTTTGAGATATTATCCCCACTTTCTAAACCAGGGCCACGCGGGATACTGTGCAAGTTGTAGCCGGGTGGTATGTCCATCGATACCGCATATCCCCGATATATTTCATTTCGCCGAAATTA
>LS488063.1:612932-668841 GCA_900490705.1 Pristionchus arcanus
GACGGTTCAAAAATTAATATCCCTAATTTCGGCGAAATGAAATATATCGGGGATATGCGGTATCGATGGACATACCACCCGGCTACAACTTGCACAGTATCCCGCGTGGCCCTGGTTTAGAAAGTGGGGATAATATCTCAAAAAAGTGAAAGAGTAAGTCAAAAAGACGATTTAGCCATCGTTCAATATTCTACCAAAAATGGTTTTTTACACACCCGGGGTATGCTAAAAGTAAAGAAAATTGAAAATTGAGTCTCGCTCTTCATGGTAAAAAAATTTGATTTTTCGACCATTTCAATGATATTTTCATTTTTCTCATGGCTCAGGCGCAACATCCAAATATAAGTGGTGTTTTGAGTAATGCGAGGCTGATACCCTCCTAACACAAGAATATGGGCTTCTGAATCTCATTCCGGGGGGCCGTGTCCGGGGAGGGGCAACTATGGTCGAATCTTACCGAGCACGTCTCTTAATCGAGGGTCGATAAAGGGGGGAAATTGTGGGTCGAAAAAGGAACATTGGTTGCGAGAGAAGCGAATCAGTTGAAGTAGAGCAATGAGAATTCCGGGAAGATTGAGAAGATCAGAATGATAAATCTTTTTCCGAGGGTGTAGGTCCTGGGAGCATTACCGAGAGCCAATAAAGGCTCAGAATCGATTATTTGTAATAAATTCACGGTAATTGGCCGAATGAGAACTATTTTTATATACCAGCTGCATCTCGCATTCTCGATCGACGTAGTGCTCTAGTTTGAAATGTGAAGACTAATTATCTCATCGGAAATTGAGAAATCGAGAAAATATATTTCCAGAAATCGGTGGTAATCTTCGCTCTCATCCACACTTTCACCAGTCTGACAGCACTCTTCCTGTCACTGTTCGAAATGAAGTCGGATGAGATTCGCATACAGGTAGATCACAACCGTATTAATTAGGTTGCATAGGGCATTCCACCTTCCCTCTAGAGCGTTTTAAGGAATCAGTTCTGTAGTGCGGGCGCTAGTAATCAGTGTGAAGTGTTGTGTTTCTGTTTGGGATGAACACATGCAGCCCAGCTCACTCAGATTTCAGATTGGACACTAACTCGAGTGAATTCCGCTCATCACATCTTATCGAAAAGCGATGCTTTTTTTTAATTTAGAGGGTATATCCTTGTAATCCCAGATACTTTTATATAATTTGAAGTTACAGGACCATCTTCCATTCTCCGCTGCGTTCTTCGGCGTTATCTCCGCGTTCTGCATCTTGCGAGCGACTAAGGTATTGCAACTAAGAGCTAAAGACTAACGTAGGACTAAGGGATAGCCAGATAAAGAGATGACTATTGTCAAAATGTGTTTGGCTCTCTCGATTTGTCACACTCTCTCCTCCGATCTCCGAAATGCAACGAGTCTCGATAATGATACCATTCCCATTCCTCTCGGTCCATCTCATTCAATGCTAAATAGGCAATACGTCCATTTGACATGCCTAATATTGGAACCTTATTCTTCCTCACCTTATCTAGTACGCGCGAGTTAAAACGATTATGCTTTGATGACAACTCGTGTGAACGTGATTCGATTAATACAAGCTGTAACGGTTTTCTGTAGATTGTACATTGACGTTTCACTTCTAATGGAATATTGAATATAATCAATTGAAATTGCTGATAGTCTTCCATCAGGTGTACAACTACCGCAGCTACTACCGCTCCGCCATCCTACTCGTGGTTAGTTGCACGTAATGAGAAATCGGCACGAGTCTCTCCCCATTTTGCATGCTCTCTCACCGGTCAGACTGACGAGTGAGTATGGAAAATATAGAGAGGCGCGTGCAGAATTGTCGTCACTATTTGTTGCGCTCTGAGAGGAAGCTGAAACAGAAAGTTTTCCAGATCTTCCAAATCGCCGTGGCCGTATCTTCCACACTAGCATACGCGTACGCCGGGTTCACTTCGAACGATAGTGGTGAGTACCTGTGATACCAAGATAATGGATAAGACTAGACAGAGCAGGCAATTTTTACCTCAGACTTAATGGATTGACGAAATCGGTTTTGACAGAAAATTACGATTTGGCATCTAAAACGCTCATATTTATTGCAATTTGATCATAAGTTGGAGAACTATGTTCGGATTATTAAAATATACAACAGATTTTGAAAAAATCCGGGTAGTTCTGGGATTAAATGATAGACAAATTTGAGGTATTGCAGAGCAATCGCTCAAGGACAAGTTCTCCGTTGTCTGCGAGGGCATCTACGCAGTCATCCTCTTCGTGATGGGCCTCGTGTACTATCGAACGGGACGATTCCTCGAAATGGAGAGAAAAGCCAAGGTCAGACCAACGATGAACACACATTTTTTCACTGTGAATTAGCGATTGCAACCCCTTTTTCTCCTTGTGTGGAGTGCTTAGTCCTGATCTTGGGTGCGTTCAAAAAGATTTTTATTGCAGAGCCGAGTCTACTTCTACTCATCTCGATCGAAAATCGCGCCGTCCTTCGAACTTCCCTAATTATTGTCCAAGCTATTCGCTAAAAGCTCATGTACAGTACCTCGTGATGAATGAATGAACCATTTTTTCTGCAAGAAGAGTTAATCCAATCAGAAGATTTCTCCCTAAGAAAAGGGCGTTGGTTCTATCAAACGAGGAACTATGCGGAACGTTACTCAGTATCGATAACTTTTTCTCCTTTCCTCTCATCTCGTTAATTGATTGAGAGTTTCTCTCTCTCTCAAGAGGGGCGAAACAGTTCTCGATTCGAGTCGACCTTCCCTTTCAACCCTTCTCTTCTCCCCTCTTTCTCCCCTCAACTCGAGTGACCATGAGTCGAACGGCCATTACGAGAGGATCGCTCTATGTGAGTTAGAGTTTTCGCCGTGATTTTATCGGTTTCGACGAGTGAAATTCTGGGATTGAAGACTGTGGAAGAAAGTGATCGGCATTTCCGATACCTTTCGATAAAATACAAAAAATGGCTGGATCACTGAATACTTTATCGTTCACTTTTGTTATGGTGACACAATGACAAACAGTTCAAGAAATATTCCATCCATAAATAGTGAACAAAGATTATGCAGAACGGAAACAATTAATTAGCCCGTTTTAATGCCAAAAGTTAATAAAAATCTTTCAGAATGGTTCGATCACGGTTGCCATCGTTCACTTCGTCTTCTCCGTCTTCTGCGTTCTTCTCGGACTCTACGTCATGAAGGATTATTCATGGAATAGCATCGAGGTGAGCGGGGATATTGGAAAATGAACCTATCATGTCGGGCAAGGCATCAGAGTAGTGCCATACATTGACTTTTGTTTATGCACGTTATCAGAGCCCGGACGAAAAGTGAATAGTTATCAGACCCCGGACGAAAAGTGAATAGTTTTTGTTTCTGTGAGTTACCCTATGATAATATCACATAAAACGTGAACAGTTTTATTTGATATTATCATAGTTTAACTCACAGAAACGAGACCCGGGGCTCCCGGGCGCTCAATAAAAATCATGAGAATTATTCCCATGTCCTAGAATTATTGCCCTAGCGAGAAAAATGCCTAACACCTTTACTTTTTTACCTTTATCATATCCAACAGATCAAAGATATCCTTCAGTCCTGTCTCTTCCTGCTCTTCGCCGTGGTTGGAGTGGTTGCATCGACATGCATGATCGCAGCTCTCTTCGGTCGCAGCTCCGTCCTCTGTCTGGTGGCATTGATTCTGGCGGTGCGACTATTTTTCACTCATGAAATCTAAGATATGTAAATATAGTTCTTCACCTAAACGCTCTTGAAATGCGCAGGTTTCTATTTATCGGTGTGCACGCATCACTCACGTAATTTCTCACCATTTCTCTTGATTAATGAAGGCGAAAATGCAATTTCGTTCCTCGCACTATTAAAGAGCCCGCTGCTCGAGGGTGCACTGCAACTCTCCAGCTTTTGCCCAAAGAGTGCACTTTCTTCCTGTGTCACTTTCTCCCGTTGATCTCTTTGATCCAAGATCTCGATGATGAGAAAAACATCCGCTCTGACAATGAGCACTAACTTCAAGTCGATAATGTCACGCCGCGACCTTGAAGTGGACTTGCTGATTAGGTTGTTACTGCGATTGGAAACATCGAGTCGACATTTGGCACTTCTATTAATTCGATGGGTCGCACTCCTGCTGAGATGGAGTAAAACTGGGCAAAAACTAAAGCATGTGGGGAAGGTAACAATTGCCAGTATTTAGATTGTGTAGCTGACAGTAAAAAATAAATTGTTACGTAGTGTTCTTGAAGTAAACTCGCGGATTAGGTAGTGGCAGTGCAAAGGAGAAACATCGAGTCGCCATTTGGCACTACTATTCACTGAATAATTCAATGGGACGCGTACTCCTGCTGAGATGGAGTAAAACTGCACAAAAGTCAATGCAGGAGAGGCGAAAATCTTCAGATGTCGTTTACAAACGTACATTTTCATTATTCAGATTGTGTAGCTGACAGTAAAAAATAAATTGTCACGTTGTGTCCTTGAAGTAAACTCGCGGATTATCTTGTGGCAACGCAGTGGATAATCATCGAATTGCCCCCTACTGCCTCTTCTCGCTGAGTCACATTGAATGTATTCGTTGCATGCTAGGGATGATGTAAGCTGTGCTTAACTGAGTTCCGAGCCACTTGAAAGGAGAGTGTGAGGACAGCCATTAGGCAGCAAATTGTGATCTGAGTAACGGAACAATCGCCACTCCCTGGGCTGATAATGATCTCATGTGCGTGCCCTGTGTGCCTCATCCCATCAAAACTCAAAACGGTCACTTACATAGCTCCGAGATTAATATCACATGAGGAAAACACCACAACGTCAGCCCTAGTAACAACAATGCTCTTCATGTCCTCACTTTACTATCAAAACCCAAATGAGGGAACTTCGGGACATGTGACTAATGGGAAGACAAATGCATTTGTTCATGCATATGTGTATTTTATATTTTGATACACAGAAGAGGAAACAAGCTCTATACCACACAACGTTAATTTCTCACCCAAGTCAAATCGAGTGCCCTTTTCGTCCCTCGAGAACTATTGATCATAATAATCGTAAAAAAAATCTTATTAATTCTCATAACGCTTTTAATTCCAACCAGAACGAATCGTCGATGTCAGTAAAGCGTGCAAAATCACTTAAATTGTGTGAGCAATTGCATATTTTTCAGTTCCTCGAGGCGATCGGATTCGTCGTCCTCTTCGGTCTCTACTTCTTCGATGTCCTCGACAAGTCGAAATCCCGTGAGTTATATTTTCTGGATAGAGAAGGCGAGAGAGCAGGGGATATGGAGAGAGTTAGACGAGTTTATCGATCGTCTGAGGCGAAAAAACAACGAAATTTGATGAATTATGGGTCGGAATACTAATACTCACTAGTGACAGCGTTATCGAGATTAGTTTACTGCATTCTTGAATTTATGTCCTTTGCAATAGATGATGATCGGGAGAACAATGGTCATCATCTTTTGCTAGTGCCCCCTCACCAGTCGACCAGTAGCGAGAGAGCATGCGTTTCGGAGAGATATCAGAGATAGAGAAGCAGCCAAATACTTGCTACCCCGCTTTCCCCTCTACGGACAGTGATGTTTACGGTGTGATATTAGCTGCTCTTATCTCTCTCTCGATCTCTAGACCCTTGGCTGTGTGAAGACGGGAGGGTGGGTAAAATGAGGAGAGTTAAATGTTATAATCTGTAGTCCACTAAGCCCTTTCTGGGAAAATCAGTAGATAAGCCCGTGCTGTTCTTCACATGACACTGAGTATCACGGGATTCCGATAGGGGGCATCGTATCAGAGAGTGTGCCAAAATCGAGAGACTACGTGGCCGATGGGCTTCAAATCAACTGCGCAGCCGAACAACGAAGTAGCCACTTGTAATGAGAGACAATGTCGAAACGAAAGAGTCTGACAATAAATTACGCAAGTCCAAAGCACAGACAGGTCATAGAAGACGAGAGAGTGTGCCGAAGCGAGAGAGTCAGACGAAAAACCTCGAAATTCGGTCCATTTCAGTGGCGGTCGGTGATCAGAACTTCCTCATGTCCATCAACGCCCTCCAGATCTTCCTTTCTCTCTACTTCACTTTCGCCTACTCTCGCTCATTCCGCTTCCTCTTCCCCGTTCAGGAGCACAGCGAGGCTTAGATTTTCACCACGAAATCACGATTTTATGTGTTCATATGCCAAATCTCGACATTATCCCGATCTTTCCATAAAGCACACCCGGAAAACCATCGTTTTCCGATTCTTGACCACATTCCGATCTTTCCACTGTAATCTCATGTACTCACTTCGCACGCATAAAGCCACATTCATCTTAGTATTTGCATTTCGTGATAACAAACAGTCATCAACGACGATTGAATCAAATCGCCATTGTCGCTCTGCAAACGCGAGTAGTGACAATTTGAAAGCAGCGATCGAGTAGGAAATAAATCTCCTTCCTCATCAGCAAAGGTAACAATCCGATCAACCAGATCTCTCTTCACCTCTTCAATTCGAATGATGTCTAGGCCGTTAGAGGATCAAAGGAATGCGGGTAGGATTTGTGTAGACCGTTTGGCGATCAAAAGCGACTCATGTGATCGTGCAAAAAAGAGTTGATCGGCCTTGCGACGATCCCGTGACGATTCCAACTTATTCTAACAAACCGACATACTATCTCGCCGGTTAGAGCATAGAGTGATAATGAGATAGGAAACGAGTAAGATAATTCATCAGAATGTCTAACTCTATCAACCATACTCTGTCGCCGGTGTGGGTACCGATAGATAATGGCATAGTGATCTAGTCAGATCATTCATCATCATGTCTGACTCTCTCAATTCCCAACGCGCTCTCGCAGGTAATATAAGGAGATATAATGAGAAAGTGAGACACAGGGGTACTTTATCTAACAAACTCTCAATTGACCATGCTTTCTCGGCAGTCGAAGAACAAATGAGATCTTGTGAATCAAATCATTCTTATTGTCAGACTCTCTCACTTAGCATGCACTCTTGTCGTACAGAGAACTAGATTGCACGTGAAAGTGAGAAACTGTTATCAAGGCACTAAAAATTGTCTGGTACTCTCACAATACCATACTTTCTGATGGAACAGAGAACTAGATAGCACGTGAAAGTGGGAGAAGATTGAGACTATTCGAGACACACGAAGCACACGTAATCTCTCGCCTGTTCGAGTACCTAGTGATGATGAAAAAGTGATTGAGTAAGATCACTCATCCTCATGTATGACTCTCTCAAATAATCATGCTATATCGCTGGTCATAGATCGAAATATCATGGAAAAATGATAGAGACTGAGACCAGGGCTCTAAAGCACACCTAATCTCTCTCTCAGCTCTTCTTCTCCTCTCCGAGTGGCCCTTCTCAACTGATAAGGCTGCACTGAAATGATGGAGTGAAAAGGGGGACGAAATCGCGGGTGGAAAGAGGGTGGAATTTTGGGCAGACCAAGCACGTACGTGAGTAAGATGAGCCGTAAAAGACTGCTCGCCCTCTCCTCACTTTAAATCTTGCTTGTTTGATACAGTGTTGATTTTGACCAGATATATCGTAGACATGGCAAAGCTGTTTATAAGCTAACACATGCGCAAATCATTCTCGCTTTTGAAAGTCGTTCCTCGTTCAAAAATTGCTGATCTACTTATGATTATCCCTTGAGCCGATATACCTCACTCTCATTTGCGCAAACCATTCTCATTGTCGACTAGACATGTTTACGCACAAAAAAGGGAAAGGTCTGGACGAACGCAGTTGCTCTATTGCATTTTATAGCCTTCTCGATATTGCTTTCGATTATGCAAACCATTATCACTTTTCAAAGTTACGGGTCGTTCCTAGTTTAAAATTGCCGATCTACTTGCACTTTCCCTTAACACGATACCACTTGCGTAACCCATTATTTCTGTTGCTAGACAATCCCCTTATTTTGAGCTGCTTCTTTACGAGGTTTTCACCACATGGAAATTACATGGAGGTATGATGCTTCATGGAAATGTTCTTGACAGGCCTGTTTTTATTCGTTCGCTCCTGCTAGTTGCCTCGATTTCCTAAGGTTACACAATGTTAACTACGAGATAAATAAGAGAGGTGAGAAATGAGCTCTTTCAAAGGGAAAGTGGAGAGGATGTCTAGGAGGATAATCCTCCCTCGCTCGTTGGAACAACTTTCACCTCCGGCTAGACACAGTGCTGATTGATCGTTGCGATATTTGTGCCCTTACGAACAATGAATATGCCCGGGACTAAATATCACGTATTCTCTAAATTAAGACTGTCCAAACCCACCTTTTTGTTCTCCCATATTTTTATTGCTCAATATTTCCGCTATAACGCGTGTTCAAGAGGAAGAACGAAGACGGTCTAGCCCGCTCTAATGGACATTTTTATCCCCCTCTCGTCTCAAGACAAGTAAAATGGGCCATTACTCAGAGCCGATTTGAGACGATTTTGTACTTTCTGTGCAGGAAAATGTGGTCATTCTCACGTCCACTTCCAAACTTAAGACGATGACTTTTCATGGTACGTGCACATAGAAAAGTGATGACAATTCGTGACAAAGATCTTGGAAATGATCTTGAACGGCCCTCCCCTCCTCACTCCCTTATACTTCCACTTCCCCTTTTCGTGCGATGAGTGAAAGCACTGCTGAGTTCTCACCTCTCTCTATCCTCCGTTGGTTCTCACTTGAACATGTTCACTCTTGCGTCAGGTTACGGTAGAGTCCTCAAACTTCGCCATAACACATCCACAAAGAGCTCTCACCAATAGGCCAGCTCCTAGGCTTCATGCTAGGTTATGTGGTGTGTGATGCGACTTTTCGCTCTTTTTCAGTTGAGACGGTTCGATCGCGGTCATAAAACGCCCTTTTTAGTGCTCGACCACACCACACTCAAGCGAAATGGTCCATCGCCGAACCGTCTCTCGCAGACAAGAGAAGAAGGCCGCCAAGGTCGTCGAGCTTGTTCGTCCGACGAGGGAGAAGAGGCAGAAAAGAGAGAGGACGGAGGAGGAGGAGGATGAGGTGGGAAATCGTTTTGTTTGTTTATTTGTAGACAGAGCAAAAAAAAATCCCATTTCAATGACATTTTTATTGTTTCCATTGTAGTTGCGCATAGGAATAATTATTTAATAATGAATAATATCCAGGATCTCCCAGAGGCACCCCAGCCTGTCGTCCAAGTGGAGCCCGTCAAGACCGGCCCAAAGACTGCGTTCGAGGAGTACGTTTTAATTTAAATATTTTGTAAGTCTCGTTATCGCACAATGCAGAGAGGGGTTAAATGAGGACGGATGATGATTCATCAAGGGATCAAGGGTGAAACATGAAACAGGATGAAACAGACTGCCCATGATGTGCCGTTGGCGCGAAACGTCTCACCGATGATAAATTAACATCATCAACCTTCCCCTCATCTCGCGCGTACACTTGCTCTACTAAGAGAGTATCATCTATTGAAACATATCACAAACTTTTCTCATTACAGATTTGGAGGTGTCCACGGCCTCGTCGTCGTTGCCCTCATGCTGGCCAACGCGCACACCCTAACCCTCGTACTGTGCAGGCAGCTACACTGTGGAGAGTATCAGGTTTGAGCTTACTGTATTGGAGGTATTGAGTCAAATGGGAAAAGGCTGGATGACGTGGCTCTGCACCTCTATCTGACAGATCTTTCTGATCGATGAAATAAGTAATTCCGAAAATTGAGGGTTTTTTGCAAAGTCTTGGGCAAAGTATAGGGGATTATGCAAGCAGCCGACGCAGTCTGCGTGCCCACCCTTTGACCTCCTCAGACTATAACTGCCCTCTCGCGTGATCGCTTATCGTCCCATATCGAGAGCAATGATTGATCCCACTCTCTTCATTTCCCATACACTCTCGTCTATCAGACAGAAAGAGAGCATTGGATGTGTCTAAGCACACAACCGTTTAGCCACTGCGCTTTTTTGGAACATCGTTTAAGAGAGTTCTCTCTCCTAAAGAACTGCAATGTGTCTCTATTGCGATAACGCTCTTGCCTCTTGCGCTCATAGCACAATGAAATATGGATTTGTGCGGGCGACCTCCCGAATCGATATTTCGAGGTTGATTGACATACATGGTTGCACACAGAGTATGTCCGGTCCACGTAGCAATCTTAGTAGGCTTAGTAAGTAGACAGTTCATTCCGGACCACGACAATGAGATGCTTGGTGAGAGATGGAGAAGGGTATATTCAATGATCATATTCATGGTATTCAGGACATCTTCTTCGCGACTATTGGGATGCTGGGATGCTGCGCTGGCTTCTGCTCGGCCGATAAGTCGGACGCATTGGGACTCGGAGGGCTGGGACGATGGGCGATGGTCAGTTATAAAGTGGTCAAAAAGCTGTTCTGGCCATTAGTAGAGGCCCTTGGGACACAAAAATGTAAAAGTAAAGGTGTATCCACGACAAGCGATTTCACAGTCGTAAGACAACGCTAGGAGGGACCCAATGGTAAGGGCAGCTGTTAGCTTAGGACACAAACTCCTATTAATTAGCACTTGGTGCGGGATCAGATGAAGCTAGGTGTTCCACAGTGCAGATGAGTGTGAACATCAATGGACGTCAGGGAAAGGTAACCTGCAGAACTCAAATTGAGTACCATTTCGAGAAACAATGAATCATAATATTAGTCAAATTCATTTCAGCGCTTGCAACTGCTTCTCATTGCAGTCGCCTCCTGGGAAGCCAAAGATTTGGACTGCCGGTGCCTCAGTGAGTTAATTTCATTGTACACTGTGCGAATCAGAGCCGTAGTATATAAAAAAAGCCGGCTTAGGTGGTAATATATGAACAGAAAACTAGGGTGTACTGCTAGTAGTAGCGAAAGATGATTGAGGAGATTGGCTCATCAAAGCTCGCTCTCACACCATTATAGCCACTTGAACAAAAATCATGCATTTGCAGTGCCATACCCTTCCTCGGACCGACTACTCTACACATCGATGAGACAATATGGGAGCCTCATCTCCATCTTCGGTTATCTTCATCTCCTCGTCATGCCTCGATTCGAAGCCGCTAGACCCACCTCCTTCCCTTAATTTCATCCCTCACCTCCCCTTCTCTCGTCTCGTTGTGCCCTTCAATCATCGTGTTCTATCTAGTCGGTCACTTTCTGTAATTCTTTCTTCATCATCGTGTCCACATTCCTTTCAACGATCTTTATCCGCCCGTCGTTGCTATGTTCAATTTTGACAACCAATTTTTGTGATTCCCAATGTTCGGAGACAAGTACCAAACTTATTCAGTCCCAAATGCTCTATTGTTCTAACCCAATTTCTCATTTGTCCAGACCCAATTGCCAAACTTGGTCAGACCCATTTTTCGAGCCTCCATATGCACCGAGTCCCCGTACGTGTTTGCCCAATCACGCATGTCGAGTAACAGAACACTTCTAGACGAAAGTGGTAAATAATGAATTCAATTATCAAGAAACACACAATGATTGAGTGAATATGGAAACAGTGATCAATTTTTGATGATGAAATGATGATATCCGATTGAGAAATGAGAAAAGAAACGTCGAACGAGCAGTGTAGTTTCACGACATTCGACAATTTTTTTTGTTGAGTTTTGTCACTACTATTCCCTTCCGCATTTGTAGACAAAAAGTATCTACCTATGATCGTCTTATTCGTCTAGTGTCAACGTTTCCTGCACCCTCTTCTTCTACGCAGTCCTTCATTCACTGACGATTCTTGTTAGCTCGCCGGATTATAGAAAGACCCTCGTGAACTTCTAGTGACCTAGATTCACGACTACTCTACTTATCGCATTGATTGAGCTACTTTTCCTTCTCCGATGAGGTCACACGCTCACTCGAGCACGAAGCCTCATGAAAAAAATATGAAGCAATTTGAGTTGTCAGTAATATCAATTCATCTTTGAATTCCGTGAATTCTAGCATTATTTTGCTCTTTATTGTTTTATGAACTTGATTCCATCCCACAGGTGTATGATTTAGACCCCAACTGTGTATGGTAGCACTAACTTTCTCAATGCTTAGCACTAACCATAGTCTTTTGATAATGATGATAGTGCGCGGAGATCAAATGCTTGAGTGTTCCCTGGGGAGTGAGACAGAAGTACATCACGTGCTTCAAATGTCTGACTGAGTGAGAAGTGGATTGAAATACTTTTCTCGCAGATCGAATTGTTCTTTCGATCTTTCTTCAAGATGGTTTCTGCAATAGCCTACACTGACAACGGAACAACTTTTTTCTTGTATTAACTTGACTTTCTAATCTAAATATGCCCACAATCTCTCAATTCCATAATCCCCTCACTATAACGTCAACATCCGCATCCGCCCCGCATATTCCCCCGCTCCGATCAGCACATTTTCGTATTTCCCAGCTCCGATTGTTCAACCGAAGGAGTATCGATGCAGCACGTGAGATTGCGCGTCAATCGGGAACAGGGCTGTGCAAAAATTTATCGGTCTCTCAATTCACAATGCTCTCTCGCCGGTTAGAAACTGCGAGAGAGTTTTGCGAAATGAGAGATCCGTTAAATTTTTACACAGCTCTGATCGGGAAGTGTCGCATAGTGTGCCCAGTACGAAAGATTGTTTTTATCCCATTTCGAGTATCGTGAGATTATTCTCCCTCCATTACACGTGCCCCGTTGACGAACATTCTAGGAAGTGAAAGGAATAAGAGGTAGAAGGCCTTTCTTGGCTCCTCATTCCTCCCACCATAGCAGATAATAGGGGCTAGCTAACCAGCACATTACGTTTGCTTCTTTTTTAAACGCACTGTAAGAAGGAGCATCGTTCAAAGGCTTCTACGGCTGAAAATTCGATATCGGCATTTGCGGAATGTCTAAGGAATGATTGCCGACAAATGTATGAAATATCCCTTTTCTCTAGACTCTCTCACCAGCGCGTTCTATTTCTTATATCTAACCATTTGGAGCGAGAAGATAATCCTAAGACCGAACGTATCACTAGAATGGCCATTAAAGATCAGAAAACAACTCACTTTTAGGTCCTTTTCCTGAAGATTCTATTTCTACGTCGACTCTTTGATCTAATTAACCGCCGATTTAGCGTCGACGTCGTTTTTTGTGCTCCAGATCAATTTATTGCGCCTCCCACATCCTTATTCACTTTACCAGTTTCTTCGAACTCCGATCATTTTTTTTGAACAGAACTGCCTCGGAAAAAACTCCAAATGAACGTGCCCCGATGCTCAATTCTCATTCCCAGTTTATCACATTTCGTGCAGTTCCGCACGCGAATCGAAATGCGTTCAATTTTATGTTTTCCGATTCAGCTTGCCGCAACTATAACTACCGTATCTTCAGATGCTCTACAAATCAGTCAACACAGTAACCAACGATCCCGAAGCGTATCTGGATGGTTAGTTTTTATCTATCTCTATGGTCATTAATCCACGACTAGCATTCTCCGAATGCTTGTGGAATGCACGCTAGGTTTGCGTGAAAAACATAAATCCCCTCGATTTTGACTTCCGGAAAGTCCGAGATACCTCTAATTATAATGGATTTCCTATTAGATCTTCGCGTCGAAGCGCTAAGTAATCAGTTTCTGATCTACGTCGGGGCCTTCTGTGCCTGCATCAATATCCCTCTTCTCTTCGTGTTCCTCACTTATCGCCAGTTCCGAGGACGATTCCAGGTAGTTCTACGATACTATTCACTTTGTCAACAGGACACTTTTCCTTGGGTACACTATTTTTATTAATTTTACCAGAAAATTGCAGTTGCTGATCACCCTGGCCTGTGCAGACTTTATCAACTGCCTGTCCATCATGGCGCAGGGACTGCAGAGAGTGAGTACCTTCTGAGTGTTTATCATACGACTTCGAGATTGCATGAAGTTATTTAAAAACTGCTCTAAGTGCTTAGATTTGAATCTGGACTTGGTGATAAATTATACAATAAGATGTTGTGCTTTTCAATTAATGACCTGTCAATCAATCAATCAAATTTTCATTTGAGACTATATTTGCAAGATGAGAATGGGGCGGTTTAACTATGAGCTGTCTACTCTTTCATTTTTTCTTCAGTCATCTATTCTCCTCGATGTTATCGCTACCTCGCTCATGCCCATCAAATCTCCCTTCGATTGTGTGGGCGAACTCTGGTTGATGCTGAGAGAAGTTGGTAAGAAGAGACAATCTAACGAAAGTAGGTCAACCACTAGTTCTGTAGTTCTGCGAAAAGCAGCCTACGTGCAAAGAAGAACTATAGAGCTAGTTCTGTTAATTCCGATCGATTTTATCGTTCGGGAATCGAGATTGTCCTATTTAAAATAGATATTTGCAGGCGGACTCTGGGCGCCAATGATCCAGATTATCATGGGATTGGAGCGAGTTCTGGCCGTGTTCAAACCGGCCTGGTACAATCGTACCTACAACACGAGGTTATCTACATTTTTTTTGAATCAATACTAGACTTTGAGAAGGCGCAAAATATCTTGTTGTGCAATCAATGTGCACTCCCTACTCCACTTTATCTCTAGAGCGCGGTTGGTATTTAAAATGTAAAAATAAATATTTTCACCTCAGATCCGTCGCATCCGTTCTCTTCAGTGTTTTATTTGTTGTCGCTTCCATTTCATCAGCTATTATCATTGCTTGGACCAGGAGGGATACAAAGGTGAAAGAATTAAAAATTAACAGTGAAATGTTGCTTGCGTAATTCTCGAAAAATGGGCGAGTCATATAGTGGAATATCTGTCGCAGGTGAAGTATTACTGTGGAAGGAGGTCTGCATTCACTGCCAACTATGGCACATACGTATACGTTGTCAATGTATTTGGGTAAGTTATTCTTTTGTTCACAAATCTGCGCAAATAATACAGTAATATTCATCATCGCAGATACGCAATTGGCTTCCTTCTCAACCTCATTTCGTACTGCAAAGTACGCACATTCATGAGAAAAACCGAGTGAGTTCAGAAGGAGTATGCATGAACCTCGGCAATAGATTTTCCCGGCAAACATGACGTCAATAGCGTAGGGGGAGCAGCTTCTCAACAATGCCTCTCCCTACGCTTAGGTTTGCGCCAAGTTTGCCGGGCAACTCCTTTTGCCGATTTGATGCATAAATTTGATGATTTGATGCATCGATTTGATGCATAAAGCCTCAGATAGGAGAGAGAGCTCAATTTTTGTAATTCCAGGAAGAACCGGAACTTGGCCCGTCTTCGTTGTTATCTCGTCATCTCGGCCATGTCGACTGTGCTTGTTTCCATTCCCAATCTCATAAATCTTGCTTCCACCATTTTTGAGAGGGTGAGGATCGGATGTAGCCGTTGATTGTTCCCACCCCAAATGCAATATCTCTCGTTCACTGATTAATCTTCGCATCTTAATCTGTCCTTCTTCCTCAATAATGCGAGAGATACAACAGATCATCTTTGGCCTCATCGGATCTCTGCTCCTCTTCCACATTCGCTTTACTTCCCATAGAGTCAATAACATCCCCCTTCAGATAGCGGATGAGATTGCAAACGCAGCCAATTGGACGACCGCAATTAATTCCGGCATGAATTTCTTCGTTTATCTCGTTCTGAACGAGGAATTTCGAAATCGGTGAGCGAATTGTCAAGGAGTCTGTTCCGAAACCTTAATCAATTCTCTCCCTAGTACTCATTCTGATTGAGACGAGGGACGGAGATGGGAAAATGTCAATCGTATCTCAGTAGCATCATCGATATTAGTAGAATACCGATAATTTCATTTCTCATATCCAACATTTATTTTTTCCTCCTCAATATAATAACAGAAACATGAAGGCATGTCTCCTTCTCAATATCATGTCTGTAGATGCAAGCAGATCGTCAATGCCATAATGGGCTCGGAAGCCACATCGAAGCCATCGATGATCGATGCGAGATCAGTCATGAGTGGCAATTTTGCAGTGAACGCCAACAGGAAGGTATAGTTTTTTCTCCGATTCGCCCATAATATCCTCACTTCAGATCAGCAACCAGATAACCATCTAGATTCCTTTATTAGCACTCATATTTGTCGAATGTTTATTAATTTTGATTTCACTACACGTCCCCCTGCTCAAGTATCGGAGAAATGCATTCTCGCTACATAACATACTTAGACGATAAATATACTTTGTATTCGTTCTGCTTCTTCTTATGAAAAATAACACTAAAAATTGCATTTCGACTACTTTCTTGGAACTTGTTATCGTGCGTTTAAAATGTTCAGCAAACGAAATGTGCTGGTTTGTGACCTATCGGGGAAGAAAGGGCAAGCACGAGCATCTTCCCGGCCTTTCCTCTCTCCTACACCTCGAACATTCAATAGGATGTGGAATGGAAAATATTCTCACGAATACCCAAAAAAAAATGATGCTGGTGTGATAATATCGCTATATCACTTCCTCGAGGGTGAGTGAAAATAGACAGTTTGTCACGTTTATGTGAAATTACTCCTAGCGAAGTATGAAGTGTGCCAATAGTATTGAGAGACTGATGCCAGAGAGTTAAATCACCAAATGGGGAGAGGATGGAGTGTGTTTCAAAAATTTGGTCAATACGCTCAAGGAACAGTGAAAAATGTCAATCGTATGTCACTACGATATTAGTCGAATACCTATAATTTAATCCCTCACGCATAGCTTGGATTTCTCATCTCAATATGCCCTTTCCTTCTCCATAACACGGCAAATAACCTCCATAACCTTCTCAATCTCTTCTCAATCTTGCTTCTCAATCCTCAATCAATTCTTCTCAATCTTGCTAATCTCTTCTTCACTCTACGCAGTGTCAATAACATCGCCTTCTCAAGACTACTCCCGGCTTTCTTTGCGATTAATTTTGCCCAGTTTTTCTTTGCTTTTTGTCCTAATTTATTTAAATTTGCGAACATGTCATTCAAAAAGCACATCTCCTCTTTAACGACATCTTCTTCATTTGAACACCATGAATGATTATATCGTAGTTCATTCACAAGTGCGTAAGGTAAGTTCCACGCGAATTCAATGAAAATATAAATATAAATATATTATATTCAATGAAAATATGTTATATTTTTCAAGCAATTCTTCCTATCCGAAAATTTTCCACGCTCTTACTCTTGATCTTTGAACCATTATTGCAAACGTATCTCACTCATATCACTCATAACTTCAGCGGACTTATTCTCTTGCATCGCGTTTACTGAACAATCATGGTGAAGGCCAATCGTACTAGCGCTAGCGGGAGTAGTCGTATAGCTCTAATTACACCTCTCCTCCCTCCACTTCTACTGTCAGCGATAGTAGTCGTATAGCTCTAATTACACCTTCGCTACTCGATCTTCTCATCTCAATCTGCCCTTTCCTTCTCAATAACACGAGGGAAACATGAAGATACGCCCCCTTCTCCCTCATCTCTATCTACTAAGTGAATAACATCCCCATCTGAAGTCCTCTCCTGACTGCGTTTATTGCGAATTCTCTCACGCTGATTATTTTCTTAAACGCCGTTATCAAATAATTTATTTACTACGTTATCATAATTTGAAACCATGGCAGGCTTCTACATGGCTTCTGCATTACGGTATTAAATCGCCGCATTTTACAACAGTTATGAAGGTATATAGTTCTGAATTTTCGAATTGATTCGTGCACTTTCAGAACTGGCATATTTCAAGGGAATTATATTCAATTTCGCATGTTCATCCATCTTCATATTCATTCTCATCCGCTATGTCATAACAAGACTTAGATTAAGACTAATCCTGGATGAACGAACCATATCAAGATTTTCATCATTGTCTTAGTCCTTCGTATCTGATAAAAATTTTCTACAGTCACGTTTGCTCCTTATCATGTGCAGTTATAATTGGACCCGTTACATCATGGACAAGTAAACATCGTCACTGAAATGGAACAAATCAATGTTGTTGAAATAAAAAGAAATTCGCGATAAAAAAAATGTTTCTTTCTTTTATACAAACAATTCTTCCGATCTGAAATTATCAACGCTCTTACTCTTGATCTTCTAACCAATATTGCTACCATATCTCACTTTCGCTTTAGCCGACTTATTCTCTTCCACGCACACATTTACTCAACAATCATGGCAAAGAGCAATCGTACTAGTGCCAGCGGCAGTGATGGCAGTGATACAGCCATGATTCCGCTCTTTCATTCATGGATTAATTTTCTCATCTCAATCTGCCCTTTACTTCTCAATAACACGGCAGATACATGAAGATACGCCCCATTCTCCCTCTTCCTAATATCCTCAGTGAATAACATCCCATCTGGAGTCTCCCTACGTTTATTACGATTTCTCTGGAATTTGTTACTCTCTTTATCGCTGTTCTCAACTAGTTTTAAAATCTTGAAATAATTTGTGTCAGGCTTCTACTCAGCCTCTGTGAGAATTCCACGTCTCATGCCGAACTCCAAACTTCATTGGTGCAAAAGGTAGTTGTTTAGTAATGTCAAAACTTCTGATATAAATTATTCTCAGATTTCACGCCCTTCGAGAAATTCGTCTCATCTGTGCGTGTAGAATACTGGGTCGAAGAGCCAAGAGAATCCTCAAGTCCAATTTATGAATAAGACGATAAACTTCCAAAGTTTAGCAGCCACTGAAATGCTCTTTTTTCATGCCTATTGTATGTCTCCTTGCTTTTCAAACCGTACTTGATTTACAATGTAAGATCTGTAGATAAAATTTATGATGATTATACATTTGTACTTCTTACAGAAAGCTACAAGAAGTAATTCAGAGGCAATGATGTGAAAATGGAAGGGATAGACTAACATGTGAGTAGTGATTTGATCTGAGTATAGCATGTTTTCGAACATAGCATAACAAGATAAGGCAACCTTCGGAAGTGCAAACATTGCCGACTCGGTAACGCTTGTTCGGCCACGCCTTTACTACACTCTTTGATGCTGCTAATCGCTAGTTATTCGGGTTTGGCAATCGGATATTTTTTTAACTATTTACTTTACTTAGCTTAATTGTCTTGGTTCCGCTTTGCATATCTTACTACTATCGTGCTTCGATCTTTATTTTCTCCACATCGTGAGGGAAAGTTCCATGGAGTCAATATCTCGTGACATTAATCAATGTTCATAATCCTTTCGTAGTAATCATCTCTAGTAGCTGCGATTATTCTACATATTTCACATCGCCTTTTCAATTTTTTGAGTTTTGCCAGATGCTTCGAGTAATTATCTCCTTCTTCCTCGCATTCTTTTCGTGGTTGGTTAATGCAGAAGAGGTCGTAAAGCACCCCAGGGCGGTCGAAATACTAGAGGTACGGTGTTCCTCTTCTGATTGCTTGGGGATCACATTTCGAAAAATATTTAATTAATAGGCTTCTAACCCATCAGAAAGACCAGAGAATAGACTAATTGAGGAGAGTTATTACCGGCCAAGCTATCCCTGTTTTTGACAAGAGGCCTATCATGGCGGTTATTCGAAGGCCATCTAAACCTGTAAATTGCAGGAATTACGAGAATCTATGCATAAGAAGGATGGACTGATGGAGTTCGACGATTACCTAGCTGAAGTAACTCTTTTCTGATCGACATTGTGAATACTCTAGCTATTTCCTTGGTTTCACGCTCTGTACCTTCCACTCCGTATTCACACTTTAAGTTGCGTACGTGTCATTCATTCAGGATCATCGGATTCTTAGAGAAATCTTGAATGGAACCTCGCAAGGGAATAGAATGCAATGGAAGCTTAATCGACTCGAGATATTATGTGAGCATCTATTGTGTCATGGAGTTCAAGGTGTGACGATTTGCGGAGATATCAGAGGTGGATATAAAAGTCGTTGACGTGGAAACGCCTATATTTCGGAGATTCAGTTCGATTGGCTTTCATCGAGATAATTGTAGCGGATCTCCTTCCATCGTGCAGCAACTACTGCAAGACAAAGGCGATGGATGGACAGTGTCAGGAAGTTAGTCGCGTTCAGATACATTGCGATTTGGAGTGAAAATACAAAATTTTGGAGGATATGGCGTCTCAGAATACTCATATTGAACTACTATTCCAGCATTGTCGCACTCCCGGATGTCTGTTCGACATGGTTGATTGCTCGTATCCTAGCTGTGATGAAATGGACTGCCCGTTAGTTAATCTTACTTTCAATTTTGCCGAAGCATTAACACCGTTTTATTCTTAAGAAGTTATCTCTTTTCATAGCAGTAACTGCATATTATGTGCTGTACTCTCACGAAACTCATTGAACATTCAATAAAGAGTACCGGGCGCTGCGAACAATTCGTTGCGAGGAACTTTGTTCTCTCAAACCACGCTCGGTTCCAATCCCGTGAGTAAATCGAGAAGATAGAGAGGGAGCTGCCACGGCTACCCTTTCGAGGTCGGCAATGGTCTGAGAGAGAATGGGTCGAGATCGGCTCATCTACTTCCTATCCCATTTCTCGTCCTTGGAACGCTAAGATCAGATAGTGTGGCTATCCACTCTCCTCTTCTCCCCCAGTCTCTCACCCACTCAATCAACTCAAGGTAGTATGAGTACAATACCGTTTCGACCAGCGCGCGGCTAACATGGAACCTTGACATCTCTTTCTCGAGTTTTATGCTGTGCGAAGTGGAAACTTGAAGGGATCGTTGATGGAGCCTTACTTGTGTTATTTGTTTCTCATCGAAAGACAACTAAAACGTAGTACCTCAGTTCATTTACGTTGAGCTTGCCTGGGGGATGTG
Source organism: Pristionchus arcanus (assembly GCA_900490705.1). Classification (NCBI taxonomy): domain Eukaryota; kingdom Metazoa; phylum Nematoda; class Chromadorea; order Rhabditida; family Neodiplogasteridae; genus Pristionchus; species Pristionchus arcanus. The sequence goes on from LS488063.1 coordinate 633,641, forward strand.
TGAAAAACAATCACTAAAGTAGAGAAGGAAATGTATAGAAGTAACTGTGTTCCACCATATCTTTTCAGTACAAATGGCACTGGACCTGTCGAATGCCACGTCTACTGCCTATCAGGTCGCCGGAATCTAAACGCTGATGAGCAACAGGTTTGTATGTATTTTTGTTGCAGATTTTGAATGGCATAACAGAAAGTGAGTAGGCTTGAGGAACAGTGTGAAACCCATTCGGTGAGAATTCTGAAGCTTCGTTTCCAGGAGGTTATACACAGTCTCCATTTCTCAATTCCTCAGACGAGATAGAGAGTCTTCGAATTGAGAGGGCCATGTGAGACTAGTTTTCAGTACGTGCTCGTCTCATTTCCCCGGATGCACCCCTCTACTCTTCTCGAAATATTCGAGGAATCTGAGTATCGCATCCAGCGGGAAAGTCGTGAGTATGGAAGAAAGTAAGCTCATATATCAATTTTCTTTGTATCGGAGTTATGCTGTAGTCTCAAACCAGTGCATCTATGAGCGTATTCATGGAAATACTATTACGATTAGATACAAATACCCTGATCAACGCATTTAAGCACGGTGGCAATGCTAACTGGAATCCGTGGAACAAATCACACTGCAATCTGGGGACACGAAAATGGAACCATGAAGCTGGTGCGCGCTAAGAATGCCATCCCCGAGGTTTGCTTCAGAAATACGTTACAAAAATATTTTGTTAGGCATTCGCGGTGAATATTCCGCGTCTTCATTCGCTCATCGGTTTCAGCTGCGAAAATAAAGAGAGATTGAACCGAAATATAAAAAGAAAAAAAACAAAATTTATTTGAAATATGAGTTTAATGATCTCCTCTTACAATCAGTATTCCCACCGTTCTCTCGCTACCCATACCGTCGCTCTCTTCCGTGTGTACTCCTCTGTTCCACTACACGTACATCACCCGGATCTGTCGGTTTGTGTTGTTATCATCTTAGTTATTGTCCCATATTGATCACTACCCCAAAATGAACAGTGAGTGGACATTCACTGTTTCGCAAGAACAGCGTAATCTGGTAAATGTGGGTTTGGTCAAGAAAAAATTCAGAGGAGGTCATCTCTATTTCAGATCATCGAGCGTCTAGGGACGACGGCACAGCTGGGACGCGCAGTGCCAATGATTGTGAGTTGAAACTCATTTCATTAGTGTTTCGTTCTGATTACTCCAGTCATTTATTTGCATTATGCTCCAAAGAATGAACTTCATGTGCATCAGGCTGCTGAATTACTCCATCCTAATTTCAGCTCACCCGCGAGCAGTACCAAGTATTCGATGTGAATGCGATCTGGCTACAACGTGCGATATTGAGAGAGAAGAGACTAAGAGAACTAAATATTCTCGATGCAGATGCAATCGACGAATCCGAAGAAAGTTATCAGTCATTCCCTTCCCTCTTGCGAATTGTTTAGCGATTTTTGGAGTGAGATTTATTGGTTCCATAGTGTAGTATCCTCTCAGCTCCTTAGTCTTTGTTTATGTCATCCTTCTGGTCCGAAATATTCTCTTGCAATAACGCCTAAACGTCTACCTCACCGATCCTTAGCGAAAGTACAAGCAAGTTCTAACGAGTTCCGGCTGCATTTCTACCTCAACTCGGTGTGTTCGTCATCATTTATTTGTTTTCGTATAATCTGATAAATTGATGAACCGTGCTGTGTCAGAATGCACGCAATCATGAAACAGGCCCCTGAAGAAGTCAAATACTTCCTATGACCACCACTGAACAACACGACTAATAGCGGTATCGGCTATTTCAACAAAGATAAATCATGTTTACAGTAAAACTAATTATCAGATTTTCTCACGACTCGGTTGGAAACAGTACATCTTTTAAGCAAAACATCCCCACATAATTCACAGTTCTCGTTACGTTCAAAACTCTTTTAGAAAGAAGAATAAGTGCGCAAAACACATCACATTATCTTGAAATAAGATAGACACCCAGAGTGGCAATATTACTGTGAATGCAATTTCTCTGCCACCTTTTAACCCATCCATTCTCACCCCGTTCTCAAAACAGTCCCATTCATTATAATGGGCATAGTTGCGCAAGACTCTCAATATTTCCCCGTTCACAACTAAAACAGACACAGCGATATAGAATGAAAATCGAGGAGGGGCAGAGTCGCCGTTCGACCAGTCATTCAACTCTCTTTGTGCAACACGCAATCTCAGTCACTCTAACGGGCAGAAAAGTGTCGGAAATGAAGAGACATAACTCGCCCGGAGAGCATCCAAATGATCACGGATCTCTATTTCTCTCCGATTCCTGCACTCTCTACTCGGACAGAGACGTGTAGGAACAGTAGAAAATTTGAGTGACAGAGTCGCCGGTCGTCCTGTCTTTTGACTCTCTTAGTGTCATACGCAATCTCTATCTCTCTGAGACGCGAGACAGTACACCAAAGGAAGAGACATAACCCCCATTCCTTTCTTCGCTCTACTCCAGATGGTCATGTTTTCACACTAAGGGTGCGAATCATTTCTTTCTTCCAGCCAGCTAGGCGACTTGTTGAATTCCCCTACCCTCTGGCTAGTCAGATGAGCAGAGAGGTCAAGCGAATCGAAGAGAGTCGGACCACAAAGAACCCCTCTCTTCCTTCTCCCCCCCCCGTTCTGTGACACCCGAATCTCTGGTGCGGCCATTGTCTCTTGCACACAGCGCCTGAAAATGTGTCTAATGACCACTGAACTCTTCCCCTGCCCGCCCACTGTCCTCACACTTCTTACCACCAGTGCAGTCGTGTCAAAAGTGTCTTTGGTTAAAAAAAAAGATATTTCGACTTTCGCGCGATCCTTCGTGTTTTTTCTCGATTTATTGTCGTTTGCTCATTGAGATAGTATGTCCAAGATCAACATCATTTAGATCAGGTGGGGTAGGACCATGCAACCGCAATGGGACCGGATCCTTCCTACGGCCGGCATAATTGTCTCGCTTGTTGTAGTAGTCTATGAGGTAAGGGAGAATGTTATGATTCATTCTGGGTGAGGGAGATTGGGAAAGACCAGAGGGAAAATCTGGCAGCAACTGTTTGAGCGGAGATCGGTAAGCGAGAGGACTGATTTAGAGCCCCAATTTCTCCTTAGTTATGACTAGACCGACCCCATGATTCGTTCTCTCTTTCTATATCACTACCCTATTTCCTATCTCATTCCAGTGGTCCAACTACTCCTTCGAGGCCCTCTTTCCCTCTGAGATCACTCTCAATAGAGGCTCATTCAGTGCCTTAGTTGATCCGTCCTTCGAGTGGGAGCTTCGATGGGATAAGTAAGATTCGCATCTTACTCATCTTCTAACTTCCCTAAGCCATGCTTAAGCACTAAACAGCTTCAATTCGCTCTTTTCACCTCTACACATTTTCACTTAATCTTGTTATTTATCCCTTATTTATCATTTGAACGTCCCGTCTCAGCCACGCATTTTACCGTTCTACGAAACTTCTCCCGCCATGTCACGAGGCGGCCTAATCAAACTGTTTCTAAATCCCTGTATATCCCCTAAAGCATTCGAGAAGATGTGTGTGATAATGTGTGTGATATGACAGAAGAGTGTGTAACCTGAAATTAAATACTTTTTCAGATCCATAGGATTACACCGAAAGCCGCTCAATGTCTCCGATGGGTTCAACCACACTCTCATAATGATCAAATCTAATGAGAAGTGAGCTACCTTATCTGTTCTTACCATTTCCCGCGGCTAGAACCACCATTCAATTGCCCATTCTGTCCTCAGTGTTAGAAGTGATGCTCTTTACGTGGGAGCAATTGCCGGCGGCCAGTTGAGATTTGGCCAGATGCGATAGTGTAAGATGTGTCACAAGTGAAGCGTTAATACTAGGCGCTAATAAATCTCTAATGGATTTATGCGTAGAACAAACTCGGTGATGATTGGAGTCTCACCAGCACTAAATATTCGGAATACTAACTAACAAATCAACAAATCATCTTTCAGCGATGGCGAAGTTAACTTTGCTTACTCCGTGCACCATTGTATCCTCACTCAGGATGGAACTTCGATTCTGGTCTATTCAGAGATATATGAGGATCGAGTGAGTCGTTGTTTAGTTGTCCCGCGAATAAGGGCTGCTTCTCAGATGGTTAACGAAAATGGGTATTTCGAAAAACTCAAAGGTGTTCATTGACCAGATATATTTAGATAAAGGAAGAATGTATGGGTTTCCATCAGTGCCCCGTTTATCGTTATGATTCACAGTGTGTGATGTTGAACAATTTACAGTGTGCTTCGGTCCGCTCGGTGCTCAGACGATATCGAATTGAGGGCGATTGTGCGTTCAAGGAGGCTGCTGCCTACAAGGTTCGTGCCTCCTCCTCCTCTCCTCGTGGATTGGACGAGAACGTTCACGTATTTCACAAAAAAATCAATCGTCACCTATCCTGTTCGCACTCTGGCCACACCTATAAGACTCAAGATCTACTTCCCAACCATGACAGGAATCACTCACAATCAGCTACCCCTTATTATTTCGTATTTCACAATGCCCTCTCGTCAGTCAGAAACAGAAATACAGACCACTAAATGAGATAACGTTTTTCGTCCAACCAAGTACTCCATTCATCCTACGCTGTCTAGAAATTTCGAGCGCTCTATCACCAGCGAAATATTTCGTACAATTCTCGCGAGCTTATTCCCAGATCCCCCATCCCCCGACATCCATCCTTCTCTTCACCAGCTCGTTTGTTACCGGGCGTGAATAACGAGCACCATTGATGACGTGGGGCCTACGCTAGGATTGCGGGGTAAAAGTGAGAGAAAGGGTATCGCCGCTCATTCGCTCATTCGCTCACCAAGCTCGTTCGCTCTCTCAATGCAACCCGGAATCTCAGTCACTCTGACAGGCAAAATAGCACACAAAACAAAGAGAATTACTTTAGACTCGACGGGCACTTAGTTGGAACTACTTTCGAGATCATTCTGCCATTCCATTTGGAGAAAGGGAGACCGAAAATGCATGAGATGTGACACTTTGTGCCACATAAAGAGAAAAGCATTCTGACAATGTGTGGCGTAGCCTTCTACCAATATTCACTCTAGGAACTAAGATCTCTTCGATTTTGCGCGCTTTACTTAACCATTTCTTGATCAGAAGCTACATAGCAACGCAATATTGACTACTCCTTCTCCCTACTTCCTTTCCCAAATAACCACTTTGATAAAAAAATTCTGTAATACACAACTAGCGATACTATCCGATCCCTAGAGCGAACCTAACACCTACCCATTCCGAGTCTGATCCTCGATTCATTAGTCCTAAACATTGGAAACGTGTTACCATCTGAATGGAAACGTGTTACCACCCCGTATAATGATCACCCATCCCCAGGTGTTATCCTCGATCCGATTCGTTCTTGCCTCTATCGCCATGGCCTTCTTCGCCACTCTCTTCGGTATCTCTCACTTCTGGTGGGAGCTGAAACTGCTATGGACGATTATCTGGGAGGATCAACTTGTGAAGATGAGAGCATACGATACGATGATCGACGAGGACAGTGAGTTAGATCAATAATGTTTAACGTCAGAGGAGTGGGCAAAAGACAATGGAGGCTGAGGGATTCAATGGAGGCTGAGGGATTCAATGGAGGCTGAGGGATTAACTCCCGACCTTCCGAACACGTGACGGGTGCTCTAACCACTGAGCTAAACCCCCTATTGGTGTTTGTCCTCGGGACTTGCGCTATGGTCTTCGGGCGTCGGCCATGCATTTCCCTTACAATAAGACGGAAGCGTGGGCTGGTGGAACCACGACTTACGGGGATTCTAGGAAAAAAAATTAGAATCGGGTTACGGATGTACACAAACATAAAAATAAAAATAAGCTAATAATAGGGATGTGGCGTGTGTCATTAATACTCTCCTATCCGAAGCGTTGAGGTAAGAGAGTTATGGGAGATGGGGAGGATCAATTGGTGAAAATGAGAGCGACAGTGAATCAGGGCAGATCAGGGATTCGTGAGCAATTGGAAAAATATTTTGCGTTCACTGGATTAAAAAATCCAAGGGGATCGAAACGCTATAACAGACCTCGTGATATAGATGAGATACTAGAGAAGGGTTCTCCCATCAGTTCCGAAAGTGCTGAGAGGTGGAGAGGAGGGTGGCAAGCACCTATTAACGAATACCGACCCATCCTCATCTGGCGATGATCGCCTGACTTGATAAAGATTGATTGATTGATTGATTGATTGAGAGGCTGAGAGCAGCAATGGGCAATGAGCCATCTTTGCAGGGCGTCTGTGGCTCGAGAGAAGAGTGGCGCAAGAAGAACTGAACGAAGCCATTGAGGTTGGTGTTATGAGCTATTTTTTTTTTGTTTTCTCAGTTTCGAAAATACGGCGAAAGCAACATTTTCTATACAAACTTTTTGTATTTTATGAATGAACCAAAAAAAAACAACAAATTATTCAATAGAAAATCATAAATGTTTTTCAAACGCATGTATCGAAAAGAGAAGTTATCCGTTACAGGACTACATCTGGGAGATAAAGAGAAGTCAATGGGAAAATTCCTCGTATATTCCATGGGACCGCTACATATCCATTGTAGTTTTCATTCTAATTCTCTTTGTCATTGGCTACCAATATAAAATTGAATCGCAAGTTTGGGACATGCAATCTCAAATTTCTGGAAAGTAAAGGCGATATATTTGGCATATCTAATTGCGCTCTCTTGTTTCCTATGCATCCTCTCTGATCAACTTTAACCATTGACACTCCAATACAAGCTCCAGCCAGACTATCCCCGAGATTCCCTCCATTCACTATTCCATGTAATCTTTCTTGAATTTCTCATATCCTCTCCTTTTCTCAACATGTTCCACGTAGTCAGTTATCTTCTCTCACTTTGCATTCATTCATTACCGATGCATCCACACTTCTCCGGTTTCACACATCTATATTTATGCAATTCCTTCTGAATAAAGCTGACTTTTGATCGATCCTGGTCTACTGACACTTCAAGACCAAACCTTTTAGTGACTAAAAGTCGCTAAAGTCAACTAAAGTCCAACGTGAGATTGTGGGCTAGGTAGTAATTTCCCACTCTCTTTTTTTAGCGTGCAGGCAAAGGTAACGACTTACTCGAAGCACTCAACTTACTACTGGCGAAGTGAAATCTGAGATTGAAGTTGAAATGAGTATGCTGAGGCTACAGTATGCCTTGCAGTTTGAGCAAAGCGATTTGTGTGACGTGCTACAGTATCCAGGCGCAGGATTGCAGAATGTTAAGCATGTGGAAAGACAGCTTCACATCATAAAGACGGTGTAATGTAACAAAAAGTAAAATGAGCACAGGTCCAATCTTATGCTCACCATGTTTGTTGAAAACCGGGGTTGTAGTGACAATGTATGGCTCTCATCGAAAAATTTTTCCTTATGACCCCTACGTGAAAAGTACTCCGAAAACGAGCCCCACGGCTCTGAGGAAAACCCTGAATATTCATCAGACGTCTCGGATTCCATTACCCTCCACGTCTGAAACGCCTTTTTTTTTCATGTTTCTATCTCGACCTTGAGTAGCGAAGCGCATATCAAGAAGAGAACCCATCCTGAATGTTCCTCTTCTCAGGAAAGGAAATTGGCTGGGGGATGGATTGATGGATTACTGGGAGATGGGTGAAAGAATGGTCTGTCACTCTCATTTCACAGTACTTTCGCGTTTCTCTGTCTGACGAGAGATAAGACAAACTGGGAAGACGAGGTAATGTGTCTGAAAGTCAGAAGATCTTCTTCACTGCGTTCCTCGCTCTCGTCGTCTGCCGTCTCTCACTTTCCCCTTATCTCTCGTTTGTCTCTCTCAATCTCGCATTCTCTCTCGCCGATGAGAGCAAGCGAGAGAGTATACGGAATTGAGAGGTTCTCCGATGAACAGAGAAGACGAGAGAGTACGTTGCATCGAGAGACCATCTAAGAGGGCGGAGAATGGAACTGCTCCCTCACAGCCATTCCTCACTTTTACCTTCTTCCCTCAACGAAATGCGCCTTCTTCTCCCTCTCCTCCTTCTCATTGTGACGATATTATCCCTCTCGAATGTAAGTCTGAACTGATTATCGTGTTTATCATGGTCTAAGTACCCCCTAGATCTAGTGTACGCGCGCCTACAAGTTCAAGTTCTATTGATATTATAGTGTCATAGTGATCATTCTCAGGAGGTAGTCGAAAGTGGACAATCGTTCGGACCCCAAGACTTCGAGGACAATGCAACTACGCAAGAACAGGTTGGCTCCACTTTAATTTCACTTTTTAGCAGTGCTTACGGTACCAGGTCATGCGAGAACCTCGGGATGAGAATATTTTCTCACTTTCGTTCTTTCGTTATATGGCCTGATATTATATAGCAAAAAAAAATGAAACAACCCTAATTTTATGCGTATCACAGTGATTATCATCCGAGTATTATCATACCACATTGTTCTGTCGTAAAGGTTCTCAAATTATCCTCCACTCGTTCAGGAGGAAGATATCGTGACGGATATTTCGAATTCTGATGAGCCCCTCAAGATCACGGTTTGAATTGCTCTCTCGAAATTGAATACAACTATGATTTTTGCAGGTTGATCACGAAACCATTCGCTATAAGGATAAGCGCAATGCTTATCCGCTCGGCAAGCAGTTCTATGACATCGATGGGGTTCGATAACTATTTATTATTTTACATTCGGGTGGGAGGGGGGGGGGCGTGAGGAGGGTAGTGATCTATATTTCCTCCTCTCCTCTTCTCCTCCCGGGAATGTCGCTAACCAGCTCATTGATTTTTTGAGCATGTCAAAAGCACAACAGTACTTTTTTACAAATACAATATTTGCAGCTATTCGACTACAGCGAGTATCCCACCATAGTGCGCCTTCGAGTGGGTTGATTTTTTCTCTGAATTTCATTAGAGAAGGAATATCATCGATTTCCAGCTGTTCGACTCTCCGATTGGACTGCAGATACTCAAGATTCGCTACTTCGAGCAGGGCTTTGATGACTACGTAGATGAAATGGGCAAACCGGCTCCGGTAATTTCCTGAATTTCGTAACTTTTGATTTCCTTTCTAAGCCCATTGATTAAAAAGAGTAGAAGAAATCGTTCGCTTAGGTGCACATCGTGCGCGATTTTATGCGCAAGTTGAAGGAGAAGATTGGAAGGGAGACAGCTGGTCGTCATGACTTCATCCGGGAACTACTCATCCTCATTATCGTCACGCTCTGTTGCTGGTTGGCCTATGTCGCCGTATACTTTATGAGGATGAAGGTGAGCTGTATCCTATAAATTCTCGCTGGGTGGTCCCTGATTATGGTAGTGCGGTGTATGCGGTAGGTCAGTCGGGGTATGGTAGGTCAATAGGTCAGTAGGCAGCCGAGGTAGGGTAGGTCGGTATGTCAACAGGAGTACGGTATGTTGGTAGGTCGATATGTTAGCCGGGGCACGGGAATTCGGTAGATCAGCCGGGGGTACGGTAAGTACGTCGGTAGATCAACCGGGGTACGGTATGTCGGTATGTCAACCGGGATACGGTAGGTCGGAAGGTCGGTAGGCCAGCTGAGGTACAGTAGGAGGCGGTAGGTTAGACAATCAGTAGAGTCTCTGCACAATACATCGACGGTAAAATAGCATGAATGGGTGCCAAATTATCCTCATTATCGAGAATTCAACTTGAAGAATTGCAGAAAGCCGCCTATGAGAAGGAGCAGTCAATGGATGAAGGTGAGCGACATCATCTGACTCTCTCATTTCACCCTACTCTCTCATCGATCAGAGAGTCAAGACCTCTTGAGCCATTGCTATCGAGTCCATGACGGATGTGGTTGGTCAATTGGTTCAACGATCATTCAGATTCGGACAGTCCGGCAGAGGAAAATGATGACGAGAATGAGGAAGAGGACGAGTCAGGCATGGAGTCGGATGATGAAATGGACTTGGAGGAATTAGCTCAGTGGGTACAGAAGAAGATTGAATCTCTGGAAAAGGGTGAGTTGTTTGTCGTTCATTTGCAGGACACAATACAGGAGTGCCTAGACGATGCACTGCTGTCATACTCCCTGACTTTGGCATACCTCCATACTTTCGTGCTCACCGATCAAAAGAAGCCTGACCATGTTTCGAATACGCACAACGCAAACCAACCTTTTATTATGCAACATCACCAGTCATGAGAACTGTAAAATCGGCTTGATTGCGTTAGCAACTATCTTTTTAACCATATTTCAGGTCTGCGCATCGTGCGGGAAACTCAATCGAAGCTTGAGCATAAGATGCGGGATGAAGTGTTCCGTACCCGATCAGCAGGGATATTGTGCATAACGATCGCCCTCATTGGATTCTGCATGATGACCTTTGTCCTCATCGACGATAGACAGAAGATCGACGAGCTACGGGAAACCATAGACAGGATCAATTGCCGCTACTAGCTCCCTCGCACTCTCGATCTCTTCCTTCTCATTGATCCACTCCCCACCATTCCGTTTCTGATATACTCCCTGACTTTGGCATTCTCCTTAGTCCATCCCCCTTAGTCCCTATCTGTCTATACCGTGACTTTGGCATACTCCTTGGTATGCTCCCTCAATTATCCTTTATAGTCCCAGACTTCTCATATTCTTTTGGTATATTCCCAACTATTCCCTACTCCCGCAAGAAGTGGTCGTATCCCAGTGTCCAAGTCGTACCCATATTGCAAGTGATTGTAAGTGATTGTGCCAATATATTTCCATGCTAATCAACACACTGTTTATTCGTACTCGATAAACGAACGTTAATAGAATACTCGCAATTCTCACGGAATAGAATCATTGTTCTTCCGATGATTGGTCAATAACAGAAGGGATGTTGGGCAGAACTTTGCAAATTCTCTTCGTCTTCAACACACAGAAATGAGGAGAGCTAAGCAGTTGTGTGCCGTGTGGTAAGGACGAGGGCGAGAGAGAAGTCACTGCTTTATCTCCAGACGAGAGTGAGGAATGAGGGGTGGCGACGCCTTTATATAGGCAGTCGCGAGAAGGGGAATGAATAGGTAAATGATAGATGAGTGAGGGATCTTGCTATTTACAATCTTCAATCCTTCATTGTAATTCTTCTAATCCAATTGTTGATCTTGTTGACTCGTAGAACGACGTGTACTAAATGTAGATCAGCGCTCTCTCACTTCTCTACCCAACTCCTCCCCCTAGTGATCATCTTCAGAATCACTAGACAACTCTAACTAAGATCTCCTAAGGGTGTGGGAGAGATGAGAAGCGACTTCACAAGGAATTAGAAGTCTTGGAAGTTCGGCTGGGCCTACATCTTCCAACATCAGATTGGAGTTAGGAGGGATTGCTAGTTCCTCGAAACATGCATCTGAACATGATGAAATAAGAAACAAGTTTAGGCTCTTTTATGCACGAAATAACATGAAAACCCCTATAAAAAGTGTGTAGCACAATTCTCATTCTTTGCGTGCAATCAGGAAGCCGTCGGTGAATAATAATTGATGCGAAGGTGTGGCTTTATGGTCGAATAAAAGAGTGAATCAGGAAGGATTATATTGCACATGTCCATTACATCTATACGAGTCGAAGGAGAAGGAGAGTCGAAGGAACGACGAAATTATTCGGGTGAATTAGGAGAATAGTATTTCAACTCTTACATCAAACACTACCAGCTGGCCTTACTGTAAAATGACTTGACGTGGATAAACCTTCACCTTTATCTTTTCCTGTCAAACTCTAGATGAGATGCACCAACTCATATCGTTATGTTGCACAATAAATCAGCGTTATAATGCAATCCATAAACTATTCGGAACACGACTATATACGATTGTTAATTCCTCATCTGGATGCGTTCCCCGACACGATTTGAATATAGAGCGTTCGCGAAGATTAAGTGCCCTCGATTCATAGTCCTCCTCTCTCTTGTCGTCTGCACTCTCCCATTTTCCCATGATCTCTCAACCATGATAAGGTGCCCTCTTCATTTTGCATTATCTCTTGTCTACCAGATTAAAGAGAGGGGACAAAAAACGGATGAACATCGCTCCATTCCCAGTCAATTTCAGTCACACATCTGCTCTCTTTCCTTCCAATTCTGAGACGAAATGCGCTTACCCGCGTGGATTCTTCTCACGCTCAGACTCATGATTATACCCATTCTCATCGTAAGTCCGCTCTTTTTACATCGAGTTTTTGTTTTAAATTGTTTTTAAATAAAATTTCAATCCTTCAGGCAACAGTACGTAATGAATACACCGGACGACCTCAAATTGCATTCATGAACTCGGTAAATTCCCTCAGTTATGATTGTTAGTTTGCCAAATCTTCCCATGAACTCCCAACCCATTTACGTCGATCATCAAATCTGTTGAGCTCCGTTGTAAGCCAACCTGCGATAAGTGCCGACTCGTTTCCCGATCTAACACTTTCAGACGAAGTCGCTTTCAATGCCTGCCAGGATTTCGCTGCTGCTAGCCAACACGGAATTCAAACACCACAAATTCCCAGGAAGTAATTCGGCCAAGGTTCGAGCTCACTATAAAATCATTGTACTTATTTTAACTAGTCTTTTCTTAATTGGCGCATATTAACCGGATAGCTAAACAAAATATATTTCTTTTGCACCGGTTAAAGTCTCGCAACACTGGTCGTCCCAGGTTAGGCAAACGTTTCTACTCGACGATGGGGTGGATAGCCCGCCTTGCGAGGATAAACCTAACACCTTTACCTTTTTTAGATGCCGTCTGGATCCATCTTCGATTTGCTACTCTTCATCGAGATTTGCATGATCGCCCTAGTCCTCACGGGCTTAGTCCTCCTCTACGGATTCGGTCTGTTTAACGTCAGAGGAGTGGGCAAAAGACAATGGAGGCTGAGGGATTCGAACCCCCGACCTTCCGAACACGTGACGGGTGCTCCAACCACTGAGCTAAACCCCCGATTGGTGCATGTCCTCGGGACTTGCGCTATGGTCTTCGGGCGTCGGCCATGCATTTCCCTTACAGGTCTCGTGCACTATTTGTGGATTGATCGTCATGAGCAGGAGGAAGCCGAAGAACAAGAGAGCGAGGAGCTCCAAGTTGCTGAGCCTGAAGCCGAAGAAGAGTTCAAGTTGGTTCTGCCGAAAACGAAAAGAAGGAGAAAAGTCGCCAAGGGTCCCGCATGTAAGTGCCCGTGTCTACCGAAATCTTGAAATATGAGCTAGTTATACATTTGACAGACACCTTTCCTCAATGGCACGCACTTTCGACTGTCTTACATTTGAGAAACAAATAAAAGAGATAGTTGGCCGATTTATCATTGCTAATTGTAATTAGCGAGAATAACATTCCTAGGCGAAATTGTTAGAAGTTAAAACACAGTCTCTGTAAGAACGCATGAGGGTACAACTCCGTCAAAAACATCGCCCAGTGAAATAGTGAGAAAGAAACTGGGAAAATGTTTGAAAAAATCGATTGCCAGGCGATGGAAACTCATCGGACGAGTCGAACACGGAATCGATCGCTGAGTCGGGACTGGACTTTGCCTCGTCCTCGGAGCATTATGAAGAGGAAGAAGTGGAGGAAGAAGAAGAGGAGCAGGAATTCAGAGTCCGCGATCCCGTGATGGCCGAGATATTCAAGGAAGGTGAGACAGGGTGAACATTAGTTAGAACGAAAAGAAGTCCTACCACATGCATGCAACAGTGGGAGGTATAGCCACACGCGTCACTCGAATACTCAGACTAGACAAAAAAACGCTGGAATAGATCTGGGAGGCACAGCTCGCTTGGAATAGCCAATAGTTTTTGCCCATTAAACATAACAGAGCTAACGGGAATGGAGAAAGAGGAACTAATGGAGCATTTTTCTACATTTCAGCCCTTATGAATGCACGATTCGATACACTGACGCACAATGTGGCGCAGCTCCGAGCTGAACTAACTGAGCTCCAGACTGAAATGTACTTGAAGGATGAACAGATTACTGCAATCAACAATCGGCTGGCGGCGCTCGAAACTCAGATGGAGACCAAAAATGACCAAATTTGCCTCATTTTGCTGTTCCTTGTGATCTACTCTCTGTGCAATTCCGCTATTCGAGGGCCTTCCACCTAATCGATAGAACAACTTCTACTGATCTCTGAACCGGTGTCTTTCAACCCAACAACCCTGTGCTATATTTGTACGATAAATGAGTATTTCCGTTATCTAGCGAGTGTTCTTTTGTTAATTAATGCGGTCAAACACATCTGGGCGGCTATACTTCACCTCTGAAGAGGAAATTGGTTTTTGGAGGAGGAAATAAGTCCTTCTCACCCATTTCTAGACGGCCTCTATGAATCCAATTTCGCGCGCCTGGACTGAAAAAGGGCCTTTTTCTGCAACGAAAAGGAGTTTTCTACGAAATAATACAATATCAGACATATTTTCAGCTAATTCAAAATAGTGAATAAAAAGAATGAAAGAATTGAAGTGAGCGGAAACGAGCAGCACTCGGAAATGTTATGGAAAGATCCGGCTCAAGTTCCGGATGACTCGTCGTGCACTTAGCTCCCCTCGGCGAGTAATGTTAACCGAAGTAATGAGTAATCGACCCGATCTTCTCTTCCTATCAAGATCAACCTATCGAATCTCTCCCTGACATGGCAACAACAATGGCCAGTGCACCAGATCTCTCAGATTCCCGTACTCTCTCGCTCACTCTGACCTTCGAAAAAGTGATGTCTTAGAGAAGGTTGTTGTCTCTTCGCGCAACACTTCCTATAGGTCAAAACACAGAGGATGACAGAATGACCCTCCCCATTTTGATCGCTACTTTGGCGATCAGATCAGGCAATGGACAAGGTACGTATTAGAGAGTTAGAACACGATACGATTCGACCATCTAAGGATAGGGCGAAGTGCGGAGAACCAGAGATGGCAAGGGGAATGTCCGGGGAAGGATCCTTGTTTATCGGCCAATTGCGAACATCTCATCGTATATAAGGAACAAGTTGGCAGGATAGGAACATCCACATCTTATCGCCATGTCCCGACTCATCATATCCTGCCTGCTAGTCACGGCTCTAGTCGCGATCTCAGAAGGTAAGCTCATTTTCCCTACTCTACCTCGTTTTATTGGTGATATTTTCGAAATTGCAATGATTTCAGCCGGCTCGTACTACCGTCCGCCGCCCCCGCCGCCTCCTCCAGTATACCAGCGACCGTCATATGGAGCACCTCAGCCCCCTCCTCCTAGACCTTCCTACGGAGCACCACCACCCCCTCCGCCCCGACCGTCCTATGGAGCCCCGCAGCCGACCTACGGCGGACCCGAGCCGGCACCGTCATATGGAGGAGGACAGCCAACGTACGGAGGAGGCAGCAGCGGCCAGTCCTATTCGGGAGCTCAAGGTAACCGAACTTTCTTGGCCTAGTTTTTTCGAAAATCGCCCATTGCAAACCATGAAACATATTGTATCTTCAGGTGGATCAGGTTCTTATCCCGCAGGCGGCATTGGGCCTGGAGTTGGACCCGGAATAGGAGGTGGGGAGCCGCCGATCGGCACCGGTATTGGCGGCCCTCCGGGATTGTAAACGTCTCTAGTCCCTTCTTCTGACATGTGTACCCCTGTGATCTATGAGTCAATGTGCTATAATGAAGTCTTGCCCTGCCTCTGTTCTTTGCACTTGAAACTCACAATTAAAGATAATCTTCATTGCTCAACAACAATAATAGACAATCCGGGGTGGCGATAATGACTACTACACTCTAACCAGTGGTCAAGGGGGTCGTAAGCGGGAATAGACAGCTCAAAGTGACATCGAAGAGATGGGAAAGGGCAGCACAGTGCTGATGGATCTTACGCTTGCTTGCTTGTTTTTGGATTTACACCGGTAGACCGAATACACATGTTACGAATGAAATGGACAGTGGGGAGAAACCTATCGACGACAAAGTCGAAAACAAAGACGGAGAAGGTGGTGTAAGAGAATGAGAGCGTGTGTGATTGTGTTGTGTTCGGGAGAGAGCACCCATCTTAGAGGGGGAACGTTTGGGAGTTAAGGACACAAGGTCGGATGAGAACTTTCGGTTTCGGAGCTTCTGGATTTGTTGGTTCTCATCAATGCTTATGTTCTCATGCGAGCTAGTGCCGTGAAGGGTGGTAACATGTCATTCTTATTATCACTCAGAGTTCGATGGCTAAAAGGATGAAGGGGACAAACAGTATTTATGTGAAGGACGCAATGAGCAAGACTCTCGGTTACCCTAAGATGGAGAGACAGAAGGAGAGAAAACCCAGGATAGGAACGAGCGACTTAGGAGACGTTCCAGGAGAGAACGTAGCTTTTGGGAAGAGTCAATGTATGACATTTCCACAACCTATCCCAATATTCCGTGGGTGATGTCCCCATACCAAGGCCTGATAACTGGCCCAATATGAGCGCTTCTGGTGCACTCTCCGAAAAATGCCAGACCCGACCCAAAAAAAGTTGAATTTTTCAACACAATTTTCAATATGCTCAAAAATTCTTGTCCAACGTATTTTTGGACGTAGATTCCAAAAAAAATGGTTTGAAAACGATTGAACAACAATGAAAGGTCGAAATGCTCGATTTTCATCATTATTTATTTTTCCTGAAAATTTTTTTCATCTGTGAACTTTTTTAACATAAAAATTCGGAATCTACGTGTAAAACTACCCTAGGCAGTATTTTTTTCATCACCATATTAATGAGTGCCCGGATAGCGTGAGTTCCGGAAGAAGGCCAACCACGCCTTTTTTCACAAAATGGTCCATACCGAGAGGGCTCAGAATGTTTGGCCAACAGTTGTTTGTGCCTCCAATGATGTTTTTTCGTCATTATGAACCTATTTACGATTTTTCAAAAACATTTCGACCTGATTTGCCGACATGACTCACCTCCACTTTTTTCACATAAGGGTCCCCCCTTATGTGAAAAATCATGTTGGGGTCATGTTGGATTTGGCCACAATAACATGTATGATTGCACTAAAAGTAACATAAAAACAATTTTTAAGCATCCTAACATACTTTTAGTTGGGTAAGAGGTTCTATTTCAAAAAGTCTCCCAACCATGTTTTTCACATAAGGGGGGACCCTTATGTGAAAAAAATCGTGTCGTGTCATGTCAACAAATAAGGTCAAAATGTTGATGAAAAATCGTAAACAGGTTCATAATGACGAAAAAACATCATTGGAGGCACAAACAACTGTTGGCCAAACATTCTGAGCCCTCTCGGTATGGACCATTTTGTGAAAAAAGGCGTGGTTGGCCTTCTTCCGGAACTCACGCTATCCGGGCACTCATTAATATGGTGATGAAAAAAATACTGCCTAGGGTAGTTTTACACGTAGATTCCGAATTTTTATGTTAAAAAAGTTCACAGATGAAAAAAATTTTCAGGAAAAATAAATAATGATGAAAATCGAGCATTTCGACCTTTCATTGTTGTTCAATCGTTTTCAAACCATTTTTTTTGGAATCTACGTCCAAAAATACGTTAGACAAGATTTTTTGAGCATATTGAAAATTGTGTTGAAAAATTCAACTTTTTTTGGGTCGGGTCTGGCATTTTTCGGAGAGTGCACCAGAAGCGCTCATATTGGGCCAGTTATCAGGCCTTGGTATGGGGACATCACCCACGGAATATTGGGATAGGTTGTGGAAATGTCATACATAGGGTAGGTACGTTCTCTCCTGGAAGGTCTCTTAGGCGCTTCGATTTGCTTACTAAACTCACTAAACTAAGGCATGGCGGGGGACAGAGCCGGGACTAGTTAACTATTGCGGGGAGGAAACGGTCTTAACGCAAACACCCGAATGCAAATACAGGCACACGGTAGTAGAAAAGTGACAACAGTTAGTTCGGAAAATTGGGATTATGACTGGCAAAATAATAATTTTAAAAATTCGAAATGATGCTGTGGACCTGAGTAAGGGCGGGGGAAGACTCAATCGAGTCTGGGAGAGGGAAGGGAATGAATTAGAGGCGGGTGGAATGAGGAATGGCACACAGATAGATAGGGGGCAATCTATAATTAGGAAGAGGGAACTGGTGGGCCTAGGGGTATATTGAATTAGTGAATAGCGTTGCCCTTGATTGGTTGGACTTGTTGAGGGGCTTGCTTTGTGTCTCCACTCTCTTCTTCTTCCGCGTAGTCATTTGGGTCGGTCTCGGGCACCTGAGAGCAGCGAATCTTGATCAACCATTCAAACCGGCACTTGTATCAAATCCAGTTAATTTTACTCGTTCTCTATGAAAATGTATTATTCGGAAAGTTATTGGTGTCATCTAGATAAGATCCTTCTATGAAATCACTTTGGTTTTACTGTACTTGTACGTCCAATCAGACTGACGCAATCAAAAGGAGAAAATAGTACACGGTTGATCGATCAACTCTCTAATTTGAGTGATTCCACCCTTCACGCTCTTGTTTTTCTCCCCTTCCCCATTTTATTATCCAAGTGCGCATCAAGAATGCTCTCAGTTTCCTATCGTATCGGATTATGCGACAAGAAAGTGCCATATTCCTCTAATCTCATGCACTTTGAGCGTGAGAGAGCAAGCGAAATCGAGAAAGTCAGACAACGGAATGATTCTCACCTTAGCATTATGGAAGACGGACATGACGACTGCCTTGGCACCGTTGTCGTCGAGACACTTGGCCAGAGCCTCCATGACTGCAAAGAGATGGATTAGTAGAGAGCAGAATTCGGCTGTTGCGTGTTGAATGGAACTAATGGTCTTGTTCCCAATAATATGAAGTCATGAACTAAATATTCTTCGTTCTACGATACTTTCAATATTCAAAATCAATCAGACGAAATCCGCCTTGAATACGCCACAAATAGACACAATCCTTGCACTAGTTAGTGATAGATTGACACAAACACGATGTCAAATCAACTCACTGATGCCCAATCGACGCTCCAGTGCCGGATAGTGCTTGTAGGCGAGGATGGGGAAGACCGGATCGGCGGACATTGACCTGAATTATTAGTTTTTTTAAATCGGCAAAATGGCAAAAAAATCAATTATTCAGAGCGATAGCGGGACCATGACACTTGATGAATATTGATTGAAACTTGGACAAAATAGCTAAAGTCAAGTGAAAGTTGTGATATGATACTCACTCATGGAGTGTCTTGGTCAGACTCTTGGGGTTCTTGTAGAACTCGGAGAGTGTCTTGAGAGTGGATGGTCGAATGACACAGCACTGCTTGAGTGGAAGCAAAATGTCGAGATCGTCAAAGTCTGTTCGGCCGAAACTGAAATTAATTTTTATTTAATATTGGATAATTGATCAATAACTCATTATTTCAACTTGATTCCATGGTGTAAAATGCACTTAGACCAGATAAAAAGAAAAGGTCCGTGTTTGGAATGTTCTATTACTACGAGTTTTATTACTATCGCACTCAATAATGGACAGGGAAGATACCCGCGTGTGTAAGACAAAAACATGAAGACGAAGATGCGAAAACAATCGACCCATAGATCGGAGTGCACTCGTAGAGTACTGTACCTCTATAGTGGTATTTGAAATTGATAGGAGCTTGATATCAACCCTTGTCTTTGAACCATTGTGAGATGGAGCCCTTCAAGCACTCACTCCCGAATTCATAGGCTACTATTTTCGCAAAATATTCAGGCCACTGAACTGGCACAATTGTTTTAGGTTTCATAGATAATGTCGTTGATAGATCAATACAGAGATCAATATATCATAAAGCGCACTATCGACTGCTCTATGCCCCATTGTTCATGAATGCTGTCAACTTACGCTCGTCCGTTGTCGAGATGCACTGCGTACGCGGGATGACCAGAGAAGACGTCGAAGGACTCGTAGTGATGACGGTCTTGATTGCCTGGAATTATGAAACTATTGAAGTTATTGAAATGATATTGATTGATTGGAGGAAACTTGGGAAGCATTACTAATGATTTGATCTAGAGTAGTGTTAGCAATCAAGTGAAATTGCCAATCAATCAATTTTCAGTGTATTACTAATCAAGCACGAGCTCGATTCGCTGTGTAATAGCTGTGACTAAGCCGCAACTAAACCACGTGAACATTAGCTAATCAATAAGTTTCAATTTTTAATCTGATCAGTTTGTATGCTTTGGCTAGTTTCAATTATTAACTAATCAATCAAGAAGTTTAGTCTCTATCTAAATATCTGCGAGTCAAATAGACTAACCAATCAAGAAGTCCATAATATGGAGATCAACCAGATCCAACAATCTCCTTCCATGAGCGTATTTCTTGTCTTTCTTCACTTCTGCATTGCAGTAGTCCATGTTCGTCTGCCAATCGGCCAGCTGGTTCTTCTTTGAGTATGTTCTGCAAGATGTGCATCACGTAATAACGCAGCATAGTCTGATACATCTCAAACTCTTAGTTGATATACCAAATGGTTATCAAAAAATGATTCGATTTCAACACTAACATCCATCGCCGAAATGCTGGAACTATACTCGTGCTACTATCGGAACGAGTATCAAGAATGCTTATGTTCTAGGGAGCTTTATGTGAGATAGAAACAATCTCGTGGTTTCAATAGAAAGTACAGGACAAGGCAGGTAATCGATAAATGAAGTTACTGTACCTCCTGTACGGACTCCTGTTATGCTTCCTCGGGACGGCATTCTCATCGGGCAGGAACACT
The DNA here is from genome assembly GCA_900490705.1 of Pristionchus arcanus. Taxonomy (NCBI): domain Eukaryota; kingdom Metazoa; phylum Nematoda; class Chromadorea; order Rhabditida; family Neodiplogasteridae; genus Pristionchus; species Pristionchus arcanus. The sequence goes on from LS488063.1 coordinate 654,300, forward strand.
TGCACTGATCCCTCCTTAATAATATTAATAATATATTTATGGCATATCGAAAATTGAAAATCGACAAATGATATACAACATAATTTTTATCAGCGTCGCTTTCTGTGTGCTGATCCAGATGGTGTATTAGCGACCAGATAATTGATGATGTATGTGTCTAACCTTGAGGTCGGGCGATCCACAGATGGCGTGTGTCGTGTCGCAGTAATAGTCACAACGCGAGACGAAGCACTGGTTCTTGGCTGGAAATGGAATGGATGAGATCAGATCCGTATCAGATCGACTATTCTATCTGTTCTTGCTACAATACTAAAATGATGCATTGCGCCACTGTATACTAAGTGTTGTCAATAGATATTTTACAGTAATTCACTTTTTAGTTTAATTGGGGCGATAAAACAAACCAGGCGACACGAAGAAGGTCTTCTTCAGCTTCTTCTCTGCCTTCTCCAGCAATTCGGACGTGATGTTGACTATCCGGCCGACGGTGGGAACAGCCCGACGGAAACCGAGGATTCTGCGAATGATTCAATAGTGAATTGTGAGCTTTCGATGACAGTTTATGAGCCCAACTCATTTATTAGTATTCTCTCAAGGAATGACTTTCTGGCCCCGATTGAGAGAGACTTCTCAACAAGTTATTGTTATCGCAACCATTCACCCCTGCCGGAACTCACTTGTCCAGATGGAAGGTGGCGATTTCCGCGTTGTGTCGTTCAAAGTCGGAGAAGTAGAAGTGGTTCGGATCGGACTCGTAGTTCCTGCAATTTGGGCTGTCAGTTGACATTGAGATTGTCATTGAGCTACCGGATTTCAACTTTACATAACAATTATCGATTATAGCACTCTAGTTAGGCGGTGTGATACTCGGTTGGGGTACTGTACCCTAACAATAAGATTCAGAGTTCTCACCTTCCAAACCTCATCGGCTTGAACACGGCCTGCTTGTCGTTCTCGAAGGTGAAGATGAGCTTGACCTCAAAGTAAATACGGTAATGAGGTTACGGTAGTGTACTGTGAGATTCGCAGGAAATGGTAAAACGATGTTATTAATACGGTATGATGTGTTTCTGTAGGGTACGGTAAGGCATGATGTCAGTCACTGAAGGATATGGCGGAATTTGTTATCGTATACTGTAGTATTCGGTTGGATACGGTATCGGCAACTGTGGTTTTAGAGAGGATAAGGTAAGATCTCATACCTGCGTGCCTCCATCCATAATGTGCACTTCCTTGATGGGCAGAGTACTCAAGTCTTTGAACAGATTGTCAATCGTCTCGGGGTTCCTGCAACGATTAGGTGGTTATGGTAGTGTTAAAACTTCAACTTAATACGTCATGAATCCAAATCCAAAATTATGTGAATTGTTCTGATCCCTCCATAATTTCTTGGCCCAATGAGAACTGTCAATATGCCGAAAAAGTATGCTTGCTCTATTAAGCATCGTCACGGGTGCTACCACAGATGAACAAATAATGCCCATAACGATCAACCCACGCTTGCCTATTGCGAACGGCTGAGCAAATAATTCTCAATCAATATGATCTTCCTTTGCCATCCGTTTTTCTTTACTTTTGCGCACCATATAACGAAACACAAAATAATGAATTACCTGTACACATCACAGCTGCCAATCTCAGCATAGAAAGACTCCCACGAATCGCTCTTGCTCACCTTCTTCCTGCAATTAATCAATTAAATTGATTAAATATGTATTTGGCAATTGTTTCACAGAGAACTTCGAGGCTTGATTGTTACACAACCAGCAAAGAATGCACTGATCCATCACTGTTTTTCAGTCAAATAAAGTGGCCTGTCAATCAGGAGTTGCATTCCTCAGCGCTTCTTATCTCAACCATTAAACTATCCTCTTCGCAGAAGAAGTGAATGAGTCTGCCGAGCAAGAATCGAGCTTTCTATTACACGACATCACAGTATTTCAGTTGTTCACCTCTTGGTCTGGCTCCAGTACTCTGCGAGTGTGCTGTTCTGTGGACACTCCTTCTTCATCTCACTCCAGTCGACTTGCTTGAGATGCCTAGCGAGATTAGCCAACACTTTCTTGCTTGGGCTCGAGTAGAAGGCTGAATTAAATCCATATTATACTAATTTTCACACCTCTGAATTAACTCCATGTTATACTAATTTTCATACCTATATCCCCTAACGACAGGGTTTCTCTCATCATAGCATAGGATCATTACTGTCCTCATGAACGTTTTTTCATAATTCTATTCATACATTTCACGGCATTGATGACGGAGTTCCCCTGCTACTATTCTATTCAGTGTTTCCCAGGCGAACGTGCCGTTCGACTCCGCTGGTCCATTCCAAGTATTCTGGCCCCTCTTTTTGCCTATTGACGCTCTTCTCCGTCCATTCATCCGATGATGGGTAAGATGAAGACGATGAATTCCAAAGTGAGCAGAGAAGGGGAAAGGAAGAGTGAATACCCCCAGCTCGCTAGAGAAGAGAAAGTGTGCGGAGGCTGATGAGAGTTGCGATCTCGAAGACCTCTTGCATATCGGAGCATCACAACGAAAGCACAACACCACTTCCTTCTTTACGCGCGCTCTCCTCTCTCCGTGTGTTCTCTGACCGCCCAGGACGAGAAGGGACTGGGGGAGTGAGGAGAGTCGCTCATTCTTTGAGGGCTTGAAGGCCGCAACTACGACGTTCTGTTGCTGTCGCTCCTTCTTTACATTGCCAATGAATTCCGAGGAAGGAGCACGTGCCCTTTTCGTACAGTGAACAGCAGCCACTACAGGACACTCCATACCCATTCCGTACCCAAAATATGCCTACGATGAGACTACAAAGGGACACTGCGTAGCCATAATGCACTTCCCAAAATACTATAGTGGCACCCAAAATACTACTGTGCTACCCAAAATAAGCGCATACTCTGAAATGGATGGTAGTGAACTTTTCGTACAGTGGTATTGTGTACTCCTGCGTTACTCCATTCTACAGTGGTATTGCTTCTACTGTATCTCACTGTACCCAGGAAATGTCGTACGACTCAATCCAAATATAACTAAAATACTGAAATCAACAAACCTAGCGGATCCAATCCATCGAATTCGCCCGTTAGCTTGGGTGGGGGTGGCTGATTCGGAAGGATGTTCTGATCACCGACGCCGGTTGGTCGTCGTGATCGCTCCGCTAGAAATCGTCGGGCAGGACCGCCAATGTTCTCGGACTCGAACGACCCAGGAGGCTTCGATTCCCATTCTGAAAGAGAAATATAAATGTATTTCATGCGATTTCCCAGCCGTATGCTTACACTAGAGTTCTGAAAGGGTATGAAAGGGTATTGAGTATGCCGATTCTCTATATCAATTTTGCCCCCCATTGTTTGCAAAGTTTCCCTGCAACTTTGTTGACTGACTGACCCGGAAATTGATAACTGTAAGGCTATTATCACTCATAGTTCGCTTGATTATCTGGAGCCCTACTAATGTGGAACTCTGCGGTTCCGGTTCTGGATCCCTTACTCTGAGTCGTCTATGGTCGTTCTTAGCCTTGTTTCTGGTACCCGTGTTGTGGTACGTTTCGGGTTCTCGCTCATCTTCGAATGTGTCGTGGTGCTTTCGCTCGTATATGCATAGCTGTTCTCTCTGCTATTCACTTTTTCTTCCCTCTCACTCTTTTCTCCCCTTTACTCGGAATGGTAGATCACTGTCAATTCCAGGCGAGGTTGTTGTATACGACAAGAGAGAGAGGAAGAATGGGGAGAAAATGGGAGATGTATCAGCGCCACAACATTCATTGATTCGTCCGTTGTCGCAAATGAAGGAGAAAGAAGGAGAAACAACCACAACAGATCCAATCAGTAATCAAGTTCCGAGCGGGCCATCGACCAAATTACATCCCCTTTACAGTACTGATTCGGCCAACAACCACTCCGATCGAGGAGCGGCTTAAGGAATGAGGGGGAATTTAAGCAGTCCATGTGAGAAACCTTAAGATCCCGGGCCCTCTAGCAAGAGGCGCGCGTCAATTATGCGGCGTTGCGGGAACTAGAGGGCAGCCTGGGGTTGAATGATGATGATGAATGGAGTGTGGCCACGGGTGGTGAATGGGAGCAGAGTGTAAGGCTATTCAGCTATCAGCGCCAATTTCCGGCCTCAACTCCTCTAAACTTGAATCACCCCCCACAATTGAACTTGGAAACACGTTAACGCCAGTTCCACAAAAAAAATGAATCAAGAAGTTTGCTCGAAAATACACTACATCTATCGAAACTATAGAAGAAATTGGACTAGATCATTGTCTTGATTGACAGGGCAATGAACCGCCTAATGGCGACAACACATTGAGGAATGCCAAAAGGGTTACTTCCGTTCACTATCTTCCTTTTTTTTCAGTGAGGGATTTCCTATTGTTCACCACTTCCCTTTTATGTGAGCGATACCATTGGGTATACCATTATTATCTACTTTCTATTCTCTATGACAATAGACTTAGGGTCAGTCAATGTTCACAATTCATTAGTATCGGTGAACAATGCCATACTACTATTAACCATGTTCATTGAGGACCACCATAGGAATAGCTTCGGCATATTTTAATCATTTCTCACCTCGCTCGAAACCTTTCCTCGGCAACGCCAAAATAATGAGCGTCGTGCAGAAAATGACGAAAACGCTGATGAAAAGCCGCTTGAGCGTTAACCGCATCATGTGGGCGATCGAGGAGTAGAAACGATCGATGAGATCGATCTGCAAATTAATTAATCAATCAATAATTAACTTTAAAATGCGTGTTAACTATGCCAGACGAAAGTTTGACTGAGAGCAAACGGCCACTATAGCATGAGAAAGCAACTAGAACCAACAAGAAAAAGGCCACAAAGAAAAGGCCAAGTTTCAGCAACGTTTCTTTGCTCGGCAGATGCGCTGATTCTATGGTTGATAAGAAGAAGATAGAGAAAAGGGTGTAACATTGCCAAAACAGAGATCAAAGATCAAAGATCAACTTGCCGATTTGTCGATGGTGCGTCTCACAATGCTCTCTCCGTATGCTCCGCGGGCGGGCGATCGAGCATACCGCGCCACTGCCTCAAAAATAATCATTTTTCAAAATATTTTTCGAAAAAATCGCTCAAAAACAGGAAAAAACGCGGAAATGTGATAAGAAATGTACTAGATCATGGTCGATAAACGATAGGAAGTGGGCAGAGATGATCATAAGAGCGCGTTCTCGAGAAAGTTACACTAAGTTTAAGTGCCCGGCCCAAATCAGTGGTGATCTGACGACGCAGTGCGAGAAAACTGGTCGGGAAAACGCGCGCGGTACCGCAGATTTGATCGGGGAAAAGATTGTTGCGAATTGAGAGTAGCCGAGGAATGACTGGGCCATGTGATTGATAGGAGTAGGAAGAGAGAGGTAAAGAAAGCAGCAAATGATAGACGGGGAGCAAAGTTCCCTAGCTATGCCTCGCCCACGCTTCATTGGCATCATTGAGGCCTGGCCAGGGGTGACGAAATCACACCAATTCGCGAGGGCTTATGGCCCGGATATGAGTGACTTCCTCGCATAATGATAGGGGAAGAGGGGGGAGTGGAGGGGGCATTTCGCGAGTGAAAGAAGAGTGGGGGGAAAGGGGAGAAAAAGAGGAAGAAGAGAAGAGGATAAGCGGGAATGATGCGCGCAGATAGAGACGAAAAAGAGGCGAAAAAGGTGATGCGAACTCGATTGATAGAGACAATTCAAGTGATAGAGAGGAAATTAAATTGGGGTAATGACCGCTCGAATGGTACAATCAGTGACCAAATCAGTGTTCACTTTAGGTGCCATGGCGCACAAAGTTACTACTACAAAACTTATCAGTTTGGCTTTTGGGAGCTGTTCAAGGCGTGAGGTCAAGGGCCGTATTTCTTATTCAAGACCTTCATTATGAGTGAATTTCGTTGTTACAGCCTGGAATAACACTCCATCACAGTACCTATCATCACCCCGATATTAACAAGTTCGCTTGCCGCATATCATCCTTCTCTCACACAATCTTATCAGATTGAGTGATTGACACGCAGCGAGGGGCGATTGATTACAATGGAGTGGAGAGTAATAGCCGATGAGTAAAGGGAAAGAGGAAGATCAGATGATGATAAGGATATTGTAATAGGGAGGAGGGAAGGAGAAGAGAATCGACGATGCAATTAATTCTCGATTCGAATTGATAACTGAGGGGGAATGAGGGAGAATTGGTGTGAGAATGATGAATGATGTGCCCATATGATAATATCATGGGGTGTAGCGAAACGGAAATCGGAAAAATTCAGCCAAAGAGGTATGCCACAAGCAAAGAAAGTTAAGTCCTTATTAGGAAATTGGGGAAGGGTAATTGAGTCGAAAATATTGATAATGATCAATGGTAATTGGGCGACAGGTTATAATTATAGAAAGGGGAAGACGCGATCAGTTAAGGAACTAAGGGGGTGGACACATCACAGAGAACGGCATCACGTTGTGATCCAGTGGGTAAATGGACAGTGACTTTCCCCATTTCACGCGCTCTCTCACTTCCCTGACCACTTAGAACATGTGAAATGACCATTTCTGCCATACCTAGGACAATGGGAACGATTGGAGTAATAAATAGGCTGGGCATTTGGTTGATGTTCTAATTTGGAATGGATGAATGGAATACGTCGAATAGATTCGATTGAATAGATGAATTTCGTTCAGAGCCATCCCACAAGGGTGGACATTAGGAGTAATAAATAGGCTAGGGATATGGATGATGATGAGGTTGGAGGAATGATTGAGTGGACCAACGGGGGGATGACAAGAAGCGGGATGTCTCTAGCCGGTTAGAGAAAGACGAGAGAGCACGGGGAATGGAGAGAGACAGACAATCGAGGTTGGATTCCTGACAACTGTTGTGGGCTCAACACACGTTGACAGCAGCGCCGGACTCGAGAACGGGGGGATAACATTACTATCCCTGGCCCGAGGGGTTCAGGAGGTTTCAGAGTATAATTGGAATTGTTTCAAGTAACACCAAATGATACCTTGCTGTTACCATTACGTGATTACGTAAATATGAAGTAAATATGAGGCTGAAGACATAAAATATGGCCTGTGTGCTTCTTTAGACAGCGCCGGTCTCGAGAACGGGGGGATAACATTACTATCCCTGGCCCGAGGGGTTCAGGAGGTTTCAGAGTATAATTGGAATTGTTTCAAGTAACACCAAATGATACCTTGCTGTTACCATTACGTGATTACGTAAATATGAGGTAAATGTGAGGCTGAAGACATAAAATATGGCCTGTGTGCTTCTTTAGACAAAGATGTCTCTACGAAGCGCAATGCTAGTACTCAAACCACATCAAGTAGGATTAGGCGAAACGCACCATTCGATGTCCATCTTTCCACAACGATGAGCATTTGATGAGGGGATCAACCATGTTTTGAGGGAGGATCAATGCGAGTGGCACTACTATTCCTACACAGTGTCAATAGTTCACTGTGAAGTGATCGAAAACTTTTTCGAAATCCGGAACAGACGACGTTGGGGAAAACTGAGCGCTGGACACACTATCACACATGATTCCGTTGACAGTGCACCGTAGTGAGGGGAAAATAGAGAGGGGTGAAGCGAACTTTCTCTCGAGAAGAAGATCAACAGAGTAGCAAAGGTGGGGAAACAAAACGTGAGCAATATAAGAGACAATCGAGATCCACACCACTAAGCTTTCGAATTGTGCACTAGGTCCCTCGGGTATACAATCGACGAATCCAAAGATCTGCATTAGCACTATGGTTTCACCCGTTCACGGAATTCATTAATGGGACCTGGACGAGCTAGGGACTATGGAGAGAGACTAAAGGGAAGTCCGGGATGGGAAGACCCCAGTGTGAGCAATTGTTAGGGAGGAGGCCGATACCTATCCGATTATAGGGCCCCCCCCCCCCGGCCTCCCTCTCTAATTTGATCGAGGGAATCACGCAGATTTGTTGGCATCTCTCTGGAAATGGAAGACGCTCAGACTGGGCTTGGAGCTTTTCTCTCAATTGTGCGTGCAATACTCCTTCTCTAACCGCTGAGCGAGCATGCTAAGTAAGATATCGAAAGGATCTTGCACGATGCAAGGGTTCTAACAAGCATGTTACCGTAACCTCAAGACGGTGAAAAAAGCAACAAGGAACTGCGTAAAGGTTTCATATCCAGCCAAATTACACCTTTTGCGTATTCTCTTCCCCACTTCATTTCTCTTTACACCTGAGGAAGTGAGAAGAAAGGGAGGAGGCTCGAGACTCGAAATGGGGCCTGAATAGGGCAGAATGTCGCCTGCAGGAGTCTCGGCTCCATCTTCCCTCTCTGGTTGGGGCAGAGAGGGCGAGAGAGCGGGCGAAATGGAGAGAGTCAGAGACAATATCTGTGTCAGACAGAAGCTATGAGCATTCAAGGGTGTCAGAAACAGCGGAGGATTTCAGGAAGGTGCGAATTAGTAATATGTGCGTGTGTATACGTGGAAAGGGCGTCGGGAAAAGGGTAGAGGGGCGAATAATATATGAGCGAAAAAGTGTAGGATCCAGGTTGTTTTTACTAGAGATAGACAACGATACAACGGGAAGGTACACGCTCCTACCACAATAATACCGCAACGCAGAGGAGGGAAAGGAAGTAGTTTCAGACGGATTCTTGCAGAAGAAGAAGGGAAATGATAGTGGCTACTTATTTTGGTCAATATGCGGCGATAGAATCGGACACTTCAAGTTTGGATGAAAAAATGAGTGAGGGATCGATATCTAGTACGCGCCAGACGGGAAACTATAAGAGAATCGAAATATGATTATAACATGCCAATCATGTACCAGTAAACAGAGTGGATTGCAGGGCACAGACTACGTAGTCATAATACCAGGCGTGACTTTCCTATGAGTGGAAATCGGCGATAGGAAAAACTGAATACATTATGCAACATTGCTAAACGTGGAAAAGATAGGGTTTAGGGTGAAACTATCACAGGACGATAGGAACAATCCGCTATCATCTGATTGGAAATCGCTAGAGATAATATCAATAAACAACAGGATACTCTTATGTCTAACCCTTCATAGAGAAGGTGCAAGGGGGGAGTCACCTCAGAACAAAATTATCGAAGATACGTAGGAAGTATTGTTCTGATCCGACAAATTTGGGAAGGAGAGGAAGGGGTTATGAGCGAAACTGTAATAGCAACAACTCGCTATCACCTGACACTGGAAACGAGAGGGTAAACTGATCGAGCAGCGCCCTTTATCAATGCGGACGATCAGTCGACAACAGAGTGAGAGGATCGATCCGGAGACTCTCTCGATTTCTCGGGCTCTCTAATCGATAATAGCGAAGAAAAGAGATTCCGAAGATTCTTTCCGTCAATTTAAGTGCCAGTGGAAGCCTCTGGCAACTAAAAGTGCACTGCTCTACATCCTCTAGCAATTATTGGAGTTTCAAGGCAGAGACATATAATTGGACGAAGTATGTCCCAGTGGTCACTCGGAAGTTGAAACATCACGTATCCACATGGAACTTATTTGATTCGACATCGAAACGTAGCGACGACAATAACGATGTGAACGGAATCCCCCGCACACTTAATGAAGGACGAGTATGATTCACAGCGATATATATCCACCGATTCCGTTGCCACTTCCTTGAATCAAGTAATTATTGCAATTGGTAGGCTTCCAAGCAAAACAAGACTACGGGAAGCAAAGGGAATCCCCTGCAGGGTGAGGAACAGTGATAATATGATATGTAACCACCAATTCCTTTGCTACTTCTGTGAATCACGTCATTGAGAAAAAGAAGGCAGTTTCTCAACAACAACAATGCAAAAGGAAGAGAACGGAATCCCCTGCACAAGAATGTGAATGAATCACTGTGATAAACAGGCGACGATTCCCCTGCTACTTCGTTGATTCACCCGGTGCAAAAGAAGAGGCGATTCTCGACAACAACCATCTAACTGTAAATGAAAGACGAACAGAATCTACTGAGTAGACGATTATGAGAGATTAAGTACCAATTCTATCTTTGGAACCCCGCTAAATCACGAGATAAATCCGTGTGCCCAGCAACAACAACCATGCTAAAAGTAAGCAAGAGAGGCGAACGGAAACCCCCTGCCAACTACTATAAGCGACGGATGACTAATAGTGATTACCAATCGCGCATTTAAGTGTATCATCCACCTTCTGGCAAGCTCTACGAAAATTTCCCAACAATAACAGAGGAAAGCAAAGTGAACGGAAGCCCCATGCATGCCCTACTATATATGATTAAGATTAGATGATAAAGTACTCCTCATATTCCCCGCTGAAGTAAATCCTTATTCTTAACAACAACCATGTTAAAAGTGAGCAAGAGGGACGAACGGAAGCCCCTGCCAACTACTATAGGCGACGGATGATTAATTGCGCGGAGAAAGGACAGAGGAGGGGTGAGCGAGATTGGGCTTCTCCCACTCTCTCGTTTCACCCTGCTCTCTCGCCCACTCTCGTTGCCGAGGTCCACCAGGATTGAGGGAAAGACGAAATGAGAATACACGCAATAGATCTCGGTTTCTGCACGATTGAACGGGAATGCATACGGCATCCGCATCCGCAAGGTAAGGCAAGGGATGGCCAGAGGGCATCCTCTCCCACGTTCACCTGCCCCATCCCCTCGCTGACCGCTAAAACAAGGTGGAAGAGGAGAGAGTAGGATGCTCTTGGTTTCCCAGGCAGCGGAGGGGTCCTTAGAGGTGGAGGGGAGAGAGAACAAGAGAATAAAAGAAGAGCGGAAACGATTAGACCCCCTCCTGGTGTATGGCAGCTTGGTGGAGAGTGGTCTGGAAGGATTCGCGCTTTTACGCCTGTATTTTCAAAATACTGGATCTGAGATGCAACCAAACCCATTTGATCTTTGCATTAACACTCTAAATACCGTCAAGCGGGAGGAAAATGAAACATGTACTGTATTTTACTGTATTTTACAGTAAAAAAAAGTGCAGGCTGCCATTTCCGTCAGAGTTGACGAAATTGCGCCAAATTTGGATTTTGAGCTTTTCAAGTGATTGCCTAAAATGCGTTTTCTGGAAATTTAAATTGGTCGCTCCTAAATAGTCAAACTCGGAAAAGCATGAAATTGTAACAATTGGTGTAAATTTCGTGGTGTAGTGCGCTTTCATGCGCTGGTGCAATTTACATTTTACGCTTCGCGCTTCACGCTTCGCGCTTCGAGCGCGCTTTCACGCTCGGTGCGCGTTTCTCTCGTTTCTTCTGGAATTTGCTCTCGTCTTCTATTTTCGTTGTTTTTATTGATTCATGTTGAATTTTTATTAATTTTCCATTTCAGGCCGCAATGGACGCGTTTCGCGGCCAAGCAGAGCTGCTGCGGCGGCGGGGCTGTGCCGTCCTCGCCTATTCCAGGCAAGTTCTTCCCTATTTTGGCCATTTCATCAATGTGATAACACTTCACTGTGATACAGGCTGGTCAAATATTGAGTTATTGCATGTTTGGTCGAAAGCACGTTATTTTGATGTGTTTTGGAAGGGAGAATTCAGTTTTCTTGCTTCGTTAGCCGCTCATTCACTCTCCGTAAATGATCCTTTCCTTACAGATTGGACGGCCCCGCCCGCCCGCTCCACCTCCCTCCGCAAAGGAGAATGTTTATTAGATAAGTTAATTTTAAATTTTTGATCAAAGTTACCGAAAATTTACGAACAATCGATCGACTCTCTCAATTCGCCGTGCTCTCTCGTCGGTCATAGAAGCGAGAGAGCATGGGAAAGTGAGAGAGTCAGATCATTCCTTGAACAGAAGTGGCTTGTGGTACCGTTTCAGTTACTTCCGTCGCTCGTGCCCGGTCTCTCCTCCTTCTCGGCCCTTCTCTTCTGCTAGATGAGCCTGCCAAGAGGTTTGTGCGAACTTTTATTATATTTCTTATATTGGTTATTTATATGGCTACCTTCTTTATTTATAAATAGAGTTTGTTGTTGAAAGTAAACCTATTCATTATGTGATATCCGTGAAACAAGAAAGTACCTTTCAGGCCCATTCTTCCCCTTTCCTGCCCCTTCTCACGCTCGCTCTCCCGCCTTTCCCCCATCCGAGGAGGATCACTGATTAGATAAGTCTTTATCACTTGGGTTCCTTTCATTTTATATGAGCAGATTTGGCTTGTGGAACCCTTTCAGGGGAATCTCTCGTCTCTCGTGGCCCTTCCGTCCGCTCGAGCTCGTTTGGAGGCAGTTTTTTTCAATTTTTTTATTCATCAACGGTTCGTTTATTGTTATATTTATTTATTTTTATGTTACAACTGTCAGGTATTCTCTTGAAAACAGTTTATCAAACTGAACAAAGACAGTAGTGAACAATCAATAGAATTTTGTGAATGGGGAATAATAACGAAATTAGCGAATACGGAACAAACAAACTTAGACATCTAGATAATAATTTTATATGAAAGTATATTCACATTACGTCAATATCACTTATTTCAGAAGGATCCGAGTCTTGAGAGCGGTTAGCGGTCTGCTGTCTCTCCTCCACCTCCTCTTCTTCTCCCATTCCACCCATTCCCTCCTCAACTTCCATTCTCCTGTCTTCGTTCGGTCGCCTCTTCTTCGATGCATTCTTCAATGTCCTCGTTCCTCTTCTCTTCTCCCCTCCCTTCAAGGGCAATCGGGAAATCATCGATTGATCCCTGTCCACTTCCTCCGCCGCTCTTCTTCTCCTTCCGGCGTAGTTGTTCAACCGCTCAACAACTGCTTTCTGGATAACATCTCTATCATCGGAGGAGCTGACCATTCTCCGATGAAAGAGCACCTGAAAGGTTCGTGATAATTTCCCGTTAATTCTATGATTTAGTACCTCCATATGCCATTTTGCCTTGGCCTTATCATTTCTCTTGCTATGAGGAAGACACAAATCAGTTGCATCGTTAGGATCAGACTTGTCGTAGATGTGATCCTCAATGTCCGTTGCTAACTTAGTAATCGCTTGGTTATTATCGATAATATCGATATTGTCATTTGTCGAATAAGGCGCGTAGGTAAATTCTGAAATGTGAAATAAGTTGAGCCATCGATACTGATTGAAGTTATCAGAATTGAATTGTTTCGTTGGCAAATAAAGAAATAAATCAGAATCTTCGCACCTTTTGTCTTCCCAATACGCGCCGATACTTCTTGAACAGCGGTCTCAAGATTCTTCACGGCATTTCCAACTTCGACTAGGCGGTCGCGCGAACCATTCACCTGTTATTGTTTATGTATGTCTCTAAATGATATTGTATTCAAAGAAGAGTAAGATAAAAGATTACTTCCATGTGTGTACTGGTAGCGCGATTAGCCGTCTGGATGATGAGATTATTCCATCCAAGATAGAGGTTATTCACCATTGTCTTTATTCCATTAAGCTCTGAATGCATTGCTACCATAGAGGTCATCATGAACTGCCGGAAGCTAGCATCATCTGGAAAGACATGTTTTTGCCGATGAATGGTTGAGAAAATTACCATTGGTCGTCGGAAGTGAAAGAGGAGGTGTTCCACTGAGTGAGAATCCCGAAGGAAGCTGAGAGGAGTGAACGAGAGGGGTAAGTCCAGGAGAAGGAAGAATCCCCGAGGTTGCGAGAGGTGAGGAGACATTAGTCAATCCTCTCATCAGTGGGACAGCTGGGACTGGTTGAGAACGAGAAGGAGGGGGTGCCGTACGACGGGGTGTCGTCAATGGAGTTGCAACATTCGCAGGTTTCTTTCCCTTACGAGAAGAGGTAAGAGGAGGCTGTCCGACCAGGGAAGGACGAGGAGTGGCTGCCCGTTGCGATGATCCTCCTGCTGCAGATGCCACGCTGCTGCTACGCGTTCTTCTTCCTGATGAGGAGGCATTCGAACCCTGAAATAGGTAACCCACTGTGACGATAATTTCATCAATGTATCAATGTACGAACCGTATCAGATTCGTCTCCAGTATTCGTTCCAGTAACATTATTCAGACATCTCAATCGCTGCAACTCTTCCTTCATCTTAGTCTTCGACTTGTCTACGGCTAGAACTACTCCTGAGAGTCGTTCGCCGAGGAAGGTTTCGTAGTCAACTTCGTCTCCCACGAAAGCGATACCCTTCTTAAGTTGACACTCTTGAACAAGAGCGAAGCCAGATGTGGAATTACAGATCAACCACTTCGACATCTGAGTGAAGAATTATTGAATGAGAACTGAAGAAACAGACACAAAAAAAACCAGAAAAAATAATACAATAAACAATTATTCGATACCCTTAATCTTTGATCTTTGACAATTTTCTGCTAAACACAGTAGTGGTTGTTTTTTTTGCATTTTTCTTTCTTTCTTCATATCGACAATTCTACATTACCCTCTTCCTTGTTCTTCAATGGGTCGACCCAAGGTATTTCGTTCTCATTAATTTTTTCTTCAATTGAGCTTCAGTTGACCAAATATCGAAGAAGTAGAGCGGTAGTCAAAGTTCGAAAATGTACACGGGACGAGATACGTGGCATGCGGGACGACGGGATGACCTACAGGCAAATCGCAGAGGA